>LBNU01034695.1:10820-34942 GCA_014162995.1 Artemisia annua
TTTAAGCACTCAAAAATGTTTATCTAAACAAGGTAAGGTGGTGATAATCATGCAATAGGTTTAGGATTTCAGGAAAGAAGAAAACAGTGCAAAAATCCGTGATCCCACAGGGACGGTCCGTTAAATCACCGACGGTCCTTTGATCCTAACTTGTTTTTGTAGCACATCACCATAGGTCGATTTCCCGGTGCCCTCATTAAGGGGGAGCACTTAGCTAGGTGGAGCTTGTATTTCGTCAACAATGATGATGCCCTTTCAAGGATGCTCGTGTCTACTCTCCTCAACATCAACGACACCTTTTTGATTCTACAAAAAGGGGGAGAAGTAACGGGAAAACTCATTAAAAATTTATCAACGCATAATTTTACCTAAAATGAGTTTATCTTTGTAATCATCAAAAAGGGGAGATTCTTAATACAAATAATGTCAAAAGTTATTCGCATTATTCGATCTTATTGTGTTTTGATAATCACAAACTATAAAGACATGTTACGTAAAGTTACGGTTAATAAGTTTTTAACCGAGGAAACTCGTTACTTCTACGTAGCTTCTGCAACGTCACTTCAAGTATGAACAAACTTTATACCGTCATTAGTTTGGTGATCAAAGAAGTTTTTATTTTCTTATAAACTTACATTTTTAAGTTTGACAAACCATTTTCACAAAAGTATTTTTGTGTTTTTTTAAAGAAATGTTTTATTAAGAAAATATATTCAAATTTAAATTTGTAACAGCTAGTTTTCCCCCTAAATAGCTGAAACTTCAACAGATAAGTTTTCACCACGTCAGGACAAAAATGGGAGCGTTTTGTCAGGACGGTCCCTTAAAGGGGTCGGCGGTCCCTTAGTGATAAAGGATCGTCGCCTATTTACGGGACCGCCTGGTCAGTCCTGTCGTCTATAAATAGTGAACTGTTACACTTCAAAACATAAGGTTTTCACATAGAAAACTTTCTGTTTTTATTTTCCCCTTGAGTCTTTGATCACTATAACATGTCGGTATATGTTTATAAGTGATTTCCTCTTCCTTCAAGTGCAAGAGAAGAACTCTCGACATCAATAAAGTCTCTAGATGTTATAGGTGTCCACACACAAACGTAACAAGTGTTACGGTGATAGGTTCTGTAAATAATGTCATTGTTATCCGACTTGTGTGTGAGTCAAGGAGGGGATATTTGTGTGAATTTGGATGGTGATGTAGATCCAAGAAATTTTGTAACTAGATTAGTTTATGTATTGGTGTGAGGAGAATAATGTCCTAGTGTGTAGGATAGGATTTTGTCGAGTTATTATGTAAAGACTTGGATCGGGTGATGATCCAAGTGTGTCATGTGTGTAGTCTTGGTTCGGGTGAAGAACCAAGTGTATCTAAGTGTGAAGGCTTGGTTCGGGTGAAGAACCAAGTGTGTCAAATATGTGAAGGCTTGGATCGGGTGAAGATTCAAAATGGACAAGAGTGCTTGTTCGTGTGGCCACGTGGGCCTTGGAGTAGATTGGTTCTAGCTACGATTAGAACTCGACATTATGCTTAGNTGTCATGTGTGTAGTCTTGGTTCGGGTGAAGAACCAAGTGTATCTAAGTGTGAAGGCTTGGTTCGGGTGAAGAACCAAGTGTGTCAAATATGTGAAGGCTTGGATCGGGTGAAGATTCAAAATGGACAAGAGTGCTTGTTCGTGTGGCCACGTGGGCCTTGGAGTAGATTGGTTCTAGCTACGATTAGAACTCGACATTATGCTTAGTGTCGTTAAGCCTTGTGTAAGCATGTGTACGGATTGCTCCGCCTAAAGAAGTTTGTTGATATAGTGATTGATAACTCTCGAGTGTGGTACTCGGGGAGTGGAGTAGGACGGAGAGTGAGCTTCGTGCCGAACCACTATAAATCGCCACGTCTATTTGCTTGTGTTCTTTCCTTACTCTTTACTTTACTTGTTTGCTTATGCATGTAATTAGTTAAATTGATATCACATAACAAGTAGAATTTAATAAGTTTGCAAAAGAATATAAACCGGACCTAAAAACGGCGAAACATTTTAACAACTAAAAAGAAACAGTGGAAGTATTTAACCCCCCCCCCCCTTCTAGTTTCTAGATTCTCTACAACTGAGCTCTGATACCAATCTGTAACACCCCATTTTCACAGACCGCAGCGGATGTTAGGTCTTGGGTATTACTTCATGGAATCATAGTCACAATAATAGAAAATAACTCGAAAAGAGACATTTTTATAAATAAGTTATCATTCATTAAAATATCAGAGTTTTATTAAAATGAGGTCCTGTGAATCTAAGTGTGAAATAGTGTTTGAATGATAACAAGATTGAAAGTCCTCCAAGTTCAGTGCCGCTTCCTGCCATAGCTCCGTAACGGCTATATACCTAGGATACATGCTTAAAGTATCATCACTAGGTGTTGAGTGAGAGTCATAGGTTTAAGTGATAGTGTGTGAATACAAGTTTAGTAAAGCATGGGCTACGTTGTTATACACCCATGTAGAGTAGTAGAAACCGTATTATAAACAGTTTGTATATGTCAGTATTGTATGATCAGTACAATACTGAAGACAGGGGTGTTATTGCACTAAGCTCATGAAATCGTACAAACAGTCCGGGTCATGGGGGCTGCAGATCCAACCATGAGGGGATGAGAAGGATAACTTGCGAAAGTTAATCCTTAGAGTTTCAAGTATAGTACTTATTGGTGCCCAAGACACTGGCAAACCAACAGGATCTGTCAAACTCCAATAGATCTATCAACTATACTCGCGTTCGCGTGGGTAAAATATCCCAAACGATTATGGCTCATGAATTTTAGATATATAGTGGTGGCAGAGAGTGGGACTCGTGCAATAACCAAAGAAAAAGACTTGTATTTGGTTTAAAGAAAAGCATGTAGCATGTATCCTCCTCACAGGGTTTGTAAAGTATTTAGAAAGCGTTTAAAAGGTGTGAGGCTATGAAAACTCACAGAAAAGGAGTGTGATGCTATGAACTCACCTGGGCTTAGTGAAATGTGGTTGATGTCAAAAGTGACTCGGAGACTAGACTGCCTACTCACGTATCCCAGGGTTTGTTGGTGTGGGTGTATGTCAAGCTTCAGTTATCTTATTTTAAGTTTTCTCAAGTAATAAGTCTTAGGGTTTTTAGTTTAGTTTTAACATAACACCATTCAGGCCATCATAATCCAGAATTATATAAGACTTCTCACATGAAGCTCCCTAGTATTGTATTATGTTATCAACATAATACCGTTCGGGCCATCATAATTCAGAAGTATATAACCCTCACATGAAGTTCCCTAGTATTGTGTTACGTTGTTAACTATTTTAGGTTATAACATAACACCGTTCGGGCCATCATAACTCAGAAGTATAAGACTCCTCACATGAAGCTCCCTATTATTGTATTATGCGGCTAACATAATACCGTTCGGGCCATCATAATTCAAAAGTTAATACTCCTCACAAGAAGTTCCCTACTATTGTGTCATGTTATTAAGTACTAGTCTTTAACATAATGTATCACCGTTCGGGCAATCATAACTCAGAAGTATATGCAATAATCGTTTGAGGAGCCAGGGCACTTTAAATCNTAAGACTCCTCACATGAAGCTCCCTATTATTGTATTATGCGGCTAACATAATACCGTTCGGGCCATCATAATTCAAAAGTTAATACTCCTCACAAGAAGTTCCCTACTATTGTGTCATGTTATTAAGTACTAGTCTTTAACATAATGTATCACCGTTCGGGCAATCATAACTCAGAAGTATATGCAATAATCGTTTGAGGAGCCAGGGCACTTTAAATCGTAAACCCGGCAAACTCGTTAAAACGAAATATCCACATGATACTCCTCGCATGAAGCTCCCTACTATTGTGACACATTATAAAAAAAGATAGCACTTTTGTTTATTAAGCAAATGTTTCATTTTATACCCTTATAGTTTAGATATTTACAAAATCTACCCTAGACTTATAAACTTATAACATTTAGGCATTTAAGTTCCTAAACTTTACACAATTAGCCCCTATACTTCTATATTTTGAGAAAATGACAGAAAAGACCCTTGGACTTATAAGTTTTCAGAATTTACCATATATACCCCTATGCATGAAACTATTGCAAAACTAGTCCTTTTTCCATGCAAATTGTATTTTAATGAATTAACTAAGTTTCCTAGCTTATGTTTAGTTAATATATGTTCAATTAAGTTATCTAATTCAGATTATAGCATAAGAATAGGAAATTTAGCACATAAACACATAATTATCTATAATTAGGGTTTTAAATGATAACTCCTAAATGAAAATGGTCACGGCTTATCTAAAGGTTCTAAGGCATATCCTAGGATTCCTAGGTCAGTACTAAGGCTATTAGAATCAAAGTAGAGGCTTACCTAGGTTAGATTAAGGTTAACGTGGTCAAGGTGATGTCTAGCGAGGGTTTAGGGTTTCCTAGGTACAATAACGACTCGATAGGGCTTCTAGGTTTCTAGGAATCGACTTCTAAGTTTACTAGGGCACTATTACTATCCTAAGGACCAAAGAGTTTGAGTTGAAAATAGGTAAAAGTGTGTGATTGAAATGAAGGGTATACGAGGCCTTATATAGGGCTCGTTAGCCCTTGTAGCTAAGGTTACTTAGCATGGTGGCCAAGTAACGTGGGGAAGAAGCTAAGGACAGATGGATGGTGACTAGGAGAGGCTAGTAGCTGAGTAGGATGAGCTACAAAGCTAGCTAGGGGGCTTGTGGTTAAGAATGGTGTCGTGTGGTGGTTTTGGTCAAAGTAGGTGACAAGATGGTGATGGAGGTGTGTGTTTGTGTGCTTGGTAGTGACAAGTAGCTTATGGAGCTGCTTGTAAGCTACTAGGGGTCGTGCTAGGGTGGTTGCTAGCTTAGGGTAGGTTTTAAGGTTAGTTTTGACCTAGTTTTGTCTAGTGAGTGATTAGGGTTTAGCCTAGGGTTTAGTGCCTAGATTAGGGTCCTATGAGTATCTAGTGACTAATCCTAAGTCCTAAGAAACTTATACTAAGTGGTGGTAGCTTATGGGAAAGATTTGGAAAGGTTTAACCTAGTTTCCAGGAAGTTATGACCTGGTTATGCTCTTGTGCTTAAGGGACTTGTACCTAGGTTCTAAGAGGTTGTACTAAGGTCTAAGGGTGCTAAGGTATCCTATTGTTCCTAAGGTAACTCATACTTAAGCTTTGAACACTTTCAAACTAGTTCAGATAAGCAATTAGGGTTTTAAAGATAATCGTATACACATAGGTGCAATTAGGGTTTAATTAGGGCTTTGTGATAAGTTTAGTGTGTTAGATTGATAGATTACTTATTGTGGTGTTGTTGTGATCTTATGCTTGACATACCAGGAGTTTATATGATGTGAATGTAGAGATCTTTGGCTTGTGTGGATACGTGAGTAGGTCTAGAGAGTCATGCAAGTACTGAACGCACATAAAAAGCAAAAATTTACCCGTGAAATACCTGATATAGGTATTTTTAGTGGGAATGATAGTGATGAGATTTTGTGGGTTGCTACATTGTTCAGCGAGGTATGAACACGGGTCAAGGAGGACAAATGGTTGTAGTTACTTGAAATCAGCGAGGATATGCTCAGGGTATACAAATGGGGAATGAGAGGCAGAATGCATGTGATGAGCGAAGATTGTAATCCTCGTAAGAAATTTTACAATCCTCCAGGTAGTGTACCTGATCGTTGTAGCGTAATATAGGTATGTCCGGGGGATTGATCATTCTCTAGGGGAATAGTGTCGTTAGGTTGAAGTGTACGTCGAATTAAGTCTAAAAATGAGGGATGACTATTTTTGTATTTTTATATTTTTATGAAAGCAAATGAAAATCTTGGGTTTTGGAAGAGTAGGCGGAATTAGTTACTAGTCAACTAACGCAAAAACTACTTTTATAAAACAGAAATCACAATAACAATAAAATTAAATACTGAACTTCTTATGGTGAGACAAATGTGTTTACTTAGATTTAATTACTCCCTAGTTATCTTTTATTGATCTGTTGAATGCCATTGTTGTTTGTTTTAGTTGAAGCGTTGTATTCCTTAATACCAGTCTTAAGGCCATGCTAAATTCCCCAACTCTATGAATATCAATTTCTCTTACAACCTTAAGTTAATTAGGCTATCATAGGATTATCAACATCAACTCATGCATCAAATACAACAAGACAAACCTATATTGTACATATGTTTGTGTTTCTAAGACGTTCAAACTATTTACACAAAGGAAGTCAACCATTTTTCTTAGCCTAACGTGAAGCAATCAACTAAACAAAAGACAACGCATCATTAATCAATAACTAGGTTTCATTAAATCTAAGGAAACACAAATGAAATTAAGCTAGCATGTTAAAGAGAAGAGAAGATAAATACATAATCAAACAACATATAGACATATTGAATGATTAAAGGAATACTTAACTTCAATGAAACATGGATGAAAAGTGGATGTGAGAGCCTTACAATTACTGCAAAATTCGTCTAGCGTTTTGGTTCTCAAAAGTGTCACCCCTAATGAATAAAAATCAAAAACTATATATAGATTTACAAGGCTGATTGCATCAGGTTATGAGTTCTGACGCCGTCAGATCACCGTGATTAGGGATTTGTCTTGTACAAGTCGTCGTTCTGAAGGCATCACAAGATAAGCCGTGACACTGACACTTGTAATCTCTACACGTGACGTCCTTCTCCAAAATACACCTGACGCCATCAGGTGTAAATCCTTGATTTGTTTCTGACCCGAAGTTTGTAAATTCTTCTAGCTTCAAAATAGAAAGTGACGGCGTCACAAGGCATAAGCTAACGCCGTCAGGTCTTCTTTTCTAACAAGTTTTTCGCGACTTTGTTGTTTTCTTCTCTTTTGCGTCCAAAAATGTCCAAAAAGCTCCATATTCCAGAATTCTTGTCCCATGTACCTAAAATACAAAAAGAAACGATTTGAGGCAATATTTGATCATATAATCACGATTTCGGGCTTAAATGACCCCTTAAAAAGGTATCAAATAAATCCTTATCAGCATGGCAGTTTGTTAGGAATTAAAGGGGTCAGAATATCATGAATGAAAACCCTATAAGCTCTCTCTCCTTTGGCGATTTTTAACCCTAAAAACCTTAATCATTATTCCTTTTAAATCTTCCTAATTCCTTATGTTTGTGCAGCAATTTGTTTAATAGGGACTGGTTAACTCTTGTGTTTATCATTATCCTGATCTCAGATTCGCTCATTGTTTACAAAGTTTTAAGTTTTTGAAAAATAATCGATTCTTAAGGTTTTATACCGCCTAGAATTAATCGATTTATTTAAATCATTTTTGTCTATTTAATCTAAGTCGACTAATCATAATCACATATATTTAATTCACAGCAACTTTCATTATGGTTGGTGGTTGGATTTTGTTGGTGCGCATAATTAAAACCCTAACTTTTCAGTTAAGGTTTTCTTGTTTCTTATTCGTTTGCTACATGATGTTTGTTTCTGTTTGGTTATCATTGATTGTGTTTGGTGGTTTTTAGTGGCTTTTGAGAGAGATGGAAAAAGGTTTTTGATTACTAATAGCATGAATAAATGTATGAAATCTGTTGGCAAATCTAATGATAGTGTTACGAGTGGAAGTAATGAAGTGATATAGGGATCTTCCTCTAGTTTGGAAGATCAAACTAGCTCGATTAATGAAGATCTTGCTCAAAGTGTAGCTGCTAGGCTACGTAGGATGGGTTGGGCTAGTGTTGCATAAGGAGATCCTATTAAACCTGTCTGTGATCTTAAGTTTGATGCATTTAAGATTGTGTCATCTGTTACTACTTCTCATGATGTAGATGATTCAACTAATAGTGCTAGTGATTTGATGCATGGTTCTGTTAACATGAATGCTACTGGTCTTAGTCATGTACATGGGGATACGGTTAAATCTAGTGGTAGTGGTATTATTGGTGAATCGTTGACTGCTCCTAATTCTTCACATGTGGCTGCTCCTACACGTGTGAAGAATGTTGCCATGAATGTTAATGAGGTTGATTTTGATTTGTCTATAGAGTATCCTCATCCTTGGTGTGTTAATGATGTCAATTCTGGTCATAATGAGTACATTGGTGATCATAGTACTTCTTGTGACGAGAACATTGGTGGTTTGGGTACGAGTGTTACTTGGAGTGATCAAATGCATGGGGCTGATGTTGTGCCAAGTAGTAGTGGGTATGGTGGGAATAATACAGTGGCTACTGTTCCTATTGACTTGTCTAATGATCCTACATGTGGGACGAGTGAGGGCACTGGTAATTATGAAGAATGTTTCTGGTGTTTGCCTATTTAAATTTGATTCGAAAGATGTTTTGGATCATGTTTTTCAAAGTGGACCTTCGTTAATCCGTAAATCGCTCCTCATTCTTAACAAATGGACCCCCAAGGTGTCCTTAACCAAAAATGAGGTAACTAAGTTTCCGGTTTGGATTAAGCTGCATAATGTTCCTTTACTTGCGTATTCGATAGGTGGTTTGAACTTAATTTGTACTCAAGTAGGGAAACATGTTATGTTGGATGCTTAACTAGTTCAATGTGTGTGGATTGGTGGGGGCGTATTAGTTTTGCTCGTGCTCTAGTGGAACTAAGCTTCGAGTCTATTTTGAAAAGCGATGTTTCTATGGCTATTCCTAATGAGGAGGATACTGGTTTTACTAAGGCAATCATTAAGGTTGAATATAGATGGAAGCCTCCTCATTGTGATGTGTGTAAGGTTTTTGGGCATGATCGTGTTAGCTGCCCAAAATATGTTAAAGAGGTGGTTTGTGGTTTAAATAATGTGGCACCTAATGTTCCTACTACTTTGGAAAAGACTGGTGATGGTTTCATTGAGGTTCGGAATCGTAAGGGTAAAAGTAAAAGTGTACAGGGTAAAGGAGGATTTACAAAACCTGTTGTGGGTAATAAGGTTCGTTATCAACCTAAAGCGTCTCCTACTGTGCCCAAGAAGCTGGATGCTAAAAGGAGAAGGCTACTAAGGAGAAAATCGCAAAAGGGGCAAGTATAAGTGGGACGACAGTTGCTACATCAAGCCCATTCGTTGCTCTTGATATGGAAGATACTGATGACCTTGTACTAATCCTATTATTGAGAAAATTAGGAAGATTGAAAAGCTAATTATTGATGGGAAAGCTATTCTTGTGGATGACAATGGTAATCCTCTTAAAAAGGTGGATGGGTTTCAAACAACTGAAAATGTGTCACAAGATCAGCTTGTGAGTGAGTTGAAAGAGAAGGAGCAGATTGCGGCTTCTAAGCCTAGTTCTTCTTCTTCTCTGTATACTTCTTCTACCAAGGTGGGTAACCCATTTTCTAAGGTGGGGGATGTGGTTGTTTCTAATAGTGATAATGAAGAGGTGCTTGAACCAGATAATCCTATGGCTAAGTTTCAGGCATCTACAGGTGGCGGTCACGAGCTTGAAGATTATTATGTATGCAGATCAGGTCTATGATTTACTAGGGCAATTGGATGCCTTTTGTGACCTGTATGATATCCAGGTTCAAGGTCGTGATAGGAGGTAATTTTGTTTTTGGTAGGTCATAAGATTGGCATGTCTTTCTTATGTGGTGTTTTGGTTGTTGAACAGTAGGTGTTGTTTTATGCCCATGTAACGGGCCGAGATTAGAGATTCACTCTCATCCGTTGTACTTAAATATTTTTTGGAGTAATATATTTGCTAGGGTGATCCCCTTTTACCCAAAAGAATGTCATGAATCAAAATGTGGTTAATCAGATTGGGAATGTTGCAGCTCCAGTAGTTGGGAATTATGTAAATGTGAATCAGGGTAATCAGATAAAGTGTTACAACTATCATGGTGTAGGACATTTGGCAATGGAATGCACTAGTGGACCAGGAAATGAGATGTTGCTAGATACTTTCAGGAAGCTTTGATGTTGGCGCAGAAAGAAAGAAACTAGAATACAACTCTCTGCTGAAGAACACGATTTCTTAGCACTAGCTGATTATGAATAGGATCAAGAAGAAGCCAATCTCAATTGTATCTTCATTGTTGATCTCCAAGTTGCTTCATATGATAGTAAGTCGAACATACCTCCTGTCTATGACACAGACGGACTCTCAGAGGTATACAACTACAACACATGTTATAATAAGGATATATTCACTATGTTTAATCCTGAAACTCCAAATATGGATCCTAATGGAGACTTAGTCACCCAAAATGCAATTGATGATGAGTAAACCCGTACTTACTTTGAGTCATTGCTTAAAGCATGTAGTATAGATATTGAGAAAGATAACAGATCAATCGCTAGATCAAATACGCGAATGTCAAGTTAACTGCTGAGCTTGAGAGGTAAAAGGAAAATGAAAAGCTTTTGAGATTAACAAATAAAAGAGTCTGAATTAGAAATTGGTTATCAAAATTCTGTTTTTCGAGAAAAACAATTGCAAATTAAGTTTGACACACTTGATGTCAATTCTCACATTAAAATAAAATCTTTAAACGAGGAAATTTGTAATCTCAAAACCAACTTTCTAAACAAAAAGTAACTTGTTCTGATCTTGAAAAAGATAAGAAACAGTTGAAAGCTAATTTTTCAAAACGTGAAAATGAACTTCTTGATGAGATCATTGAGAAACATGACAAAATAAAAGAATTAGAAAATCTGCTTGTTAAAATAGGTCATTCTAGACAAATAATTCACATGCTTATTAATAATCCAAATCCGTTTTATCATGCAACAAAGAAAATGGATCTCGATTGTGAAAGCCCGTGGTTTCTCAAGAAAGCTCAACAAGAATGATGACATGAAATAAATAAGTACGGAATATATGCATAATTTATCGTGTTTATATTGCCTCTTTTATGTTATTTATGTGAGAATTGGTACTTAATTGTTTACTTTTGTTAATCTCAGTAAATATCGGAGCAATTGATGGAAGCTAAGGAAATGGACGTGATTTGGAGCTAAAACGAAGAAATCAAGCAAATTCCACTGTTTAGACACTCAATAAATGACCTCAATTAACCAAGAACACCAACAGATCAAGAAACCCCCAAATCTTCACAAAACTCTTGAAACCCCAGAAAATCAAGAACCACCAGATCTTAGAACCGTGGCTCTGATACCATGTAAAAATTGTATGAACGCACAAGAACGCAAGATGTCACCCATCCAACCACCCCTTGGTGATTTTTTATATTCAAATCAAAATCCTCTTCAATCGCGTTAGATCAACAAATACAAAGAAAAGAATGATCTCCTTGAGAAAGACACCACTCAACCTCACTACACTATACTTTCACCACTCAGAACACACAACCAAATAAAGAGATTGGTTGTGGCATTACAAAGATCAGACTATGTAGATATCAAGATTGCTATCAAGAACTAAACAAAAGAATATAACTAACTGTGTAAAAATACTTGAGAGAACAAAGACTGCAAGATGAAAAGTTATGAACCCTAGATCTGAACCATTGGTTATATATTGTATATTTGCACTCTAATTCTCCATCTTTAAGACTTTGTATAATCAACATCAAAACTTGTTAATAGCAAAAACATCTTTAAGCACTTGTCACATGCAATTCCTCAAGTTATGTTGACTTAAGATTGACTAACGTTGACTAAAGGTTGACCAAACTATTCAAAAATTTAAACGAGGGCCGTTACACATATGAAATTTAAGAGTGAGACTTTTGACTTGAGTGGAATGGGTGGGAGTTTCACTAGATCTCCCATCAGGTGTTCCACCTTTCTTCGAGTTCAACCATACGACGATGTGAGGTGGTGGACACAACGTGAACTCGTCTTCTCACATTCTCAATCGATTCTTCCCAACTCTCTTGGTCGTAGAGGGCTAAGTCCTCTATGACATCCCAAGTTTATTGAGCGTTTTTTCTACTTAATTTTCTAACAGCCGCATGGTTGATGGATTTATGTGAAATATACTTAACACGCTCGTAGAATTTTTGGACCTGAAACTAGAGTTCGAGACCATGACTTGGGACATTTTTTAGAAGATCCTTAAAACGGTTTCAAGTATCATAAAGAGATTCATCCAGTCGTTGCTTAAAATTGTAGATATCGGATCGAAGTTTAGAAGTACTAGCTTCATGGTGGAAAGAATTGAGCGAGAAATTTCCTTGCTAGGTCATCCCAAGTGGTGATAGAGAAATGGGTGAAAGGCGTTCGCGCAAATGGGCATCTAGGTTGATTCTATCTAGATTGTGATGCAAAACAGACTATGGGATTAAATAGTAATTTATGGAAATCTGTGAGAACGATCTTCAAACATGATATGATAACCTTTGATGTTTTGATTAGTTATACAACCTGCAATAAACCAACACAAATGTCCAGAGCACCCGATCATTATTGCATCATCTGGGCTCAGATTTATAATTAATACTCACTAATTTTAAGATTTATTTTATTTTTTATTTTTCCATTATTTCTAATGTGTATTAATTTCCATTGATCAAATGCTGTATAGTTATTCTAGGTTTGATTTTGCATTCCGAATTTGTGGTGAACATGCCAAAACTAGAGCGTTCCTATTTGAAGGACATCTTTAATAGAAAGTTGATGTCAGCAATTAGTTGCTGCTGTGATTAATAAGACTTGGAACTGAAGCATGTACTATGAGAATCAAGTATATAGAATGTGTGTTTTTATTCGCAATGCCGATTATTTATACGTAAAGGGCAGCTGTGGCCATGGGCGGAAATACATAAAACGAACACACAATACACACTGATAAAGACATAAGTAACTCAAACAAAGTACAGACTGACAGAAGAGAGAGAGCGCCTACTGGATATAATTTTAAGTCTTATTTCTTCATATAGAGGCCAGTTTTGCTTTAGTTTATCATCCAGAAGTTTCTCCATAGGATTCATAGGAGCTTTTACGCCTTCGCTCGTTATGTCCAGCTAAGCGCCTACGGCAACTCCTTTTAGCATCATCAAATTCTGTTAGGTCATGAAACCTGCAGAGGGCCACCGGAATATTTCAGATATAAAAAAAAATCAAGGTATTTCACTCTAACTTTCATGCTGATTATTCTTTCTAATCAAATTGTAAAGCATGTGTTTTGTGATTACTCAAGCCGTAAAGCTCTATAGTTTAAAATTATGTCCTTTCAGACGCGCATTTTGTATGGTTTAGTACTGTTGTTGACAATAAAAATGTTGACATATATTGTGCTTATGATGTAATTAACAATAATTTGTTAATTTAGTTCAAAATTTGTCTAGACAATAGCTGATCAGAATCTATGGTAGAGTTAAAATTTCAATCTGAAAATATATTATACATTGGTTCAGATATATCTAATAGATTGTCATGTGCTGATATCATTCATTATTTTGGGAGTGAAAAACTTTATTTTTTACCTGCTGCATTGCTGACAGAAACGCTGTTGACGTCCACCAATAACTACAATTGGTGCTTTAGCATGAATCTCACATACTTTGTGTCGTCGGTGATATGTTTTGCATCTACTCATGTCAGTAATGCACTCTTCTACTTGGCAAAAAGGTTGTGTCTGTCCTCCACTACTCGAACCCCTCTTACCCATTGTTGCCTTATTCTTACTATCCTCTATTGTAGTTCCTTCATACTCCTGTTCCCACTCTTGCATCATCTCATTTTTATAGTTATCATCCATCCTCCTAACAACTCTACCAAACTTTCTTGTTCCCATTCCTTGAAAGGAGTCGAGTCACTCTTTATATTAATAGAAGAAGAAAAGATGACAAAAATTGAAGTGAAGCTTTGGAATAGACAGGACCACATGCTAAGGTTTTATAAATTCCACATTGGAGAATAATAGATGAAAAAGATTATTATTTCAATTTGCTATTTTCTAACTACATCGACATATTATTTTCCCGTATGATGTATATTACATTAAAAATTCCTTTAACACGTCTTTATCCTATGTTTTAGTAATGATTATGCTATTTATCTCTGCTGGGAGTTGATTTGTTTTCGGCATGTGGGCGCTCCATCAGTAATATTTTCAATGATGCTCGCAAACACAACATGCAAAGTTAGCACAAATTAAACAAAGGCTTTGTATTATAATGATGTGTCATGTATATATAATGTGGACTTTGGCGTATTAAAAATAAGTTTGTGATGATAACAAAATAGATTTTGAAAGTACGTGTACGATATTGGTATTTCTAAAAATTCACGTATGATATTTATAAATTTTTAAAAGTATCTTGCTATTATATGAACTTAACTCTAGAGTAAACAAGTAACTTTACTTACCATAATTGTTATTTTCTAGGTACACGTTACATATATCCTCTTTCGTTTTCAGAATTTATAAAGTGAATATCGTTCTCAGTTCCTCATGGTAGTCATTTTACAGAAAAGATGATTCCTATAAATTTGAATGGTGAAAGCTCCGAATTTTGTTTGATATCTCTATGATTCCATACAGTTTTCTTGTGTGGTGATGAGAGTTCTTGTACTTGTATGACCAACTTTTCCCAAGCTATTGAATATATTTATTAATTTGTTTTTCTCTTTACCTGAAATCATCCAATATAGTGCATGGTACAATGAGAGTTCTTTACCTGAAATCACCGAAAATATTCAATGCAAGGTTGAAAAAGACTAGAAACCGACATAAATAAAGGTTATTATTGCATCAGAGTAATAGGTTGAAAAATGGTTATTGGATGAAAAAGCTAATGAAATTGAAGATGTGTGGGGGAGTAAATGTTATGAATAAGCTGGCAATGAGTTTTCTGCATTGAATGAGTTAAAGAAATGATGAGTTTTTCAAGTTATATATATGTGTATCGGGATGATCCATATGATATCACTCGCATTCTTGGTAAATAAAGCAATCCAAATTATTGGTGTCTTTATTTCTACCAAGTGTAACTAGGTTTAATTCCCGTGCACGCACGGGGTTTTTCCAGAAAAATTTAATTATATATTATTATCGTTTAAAATCAGAAAATCTTATGTATATTTTAAAAAGTTAGAGCATCAACATGTGCGAAAGTAAAAAAAAGGTTCTTTAATCACATGGGTTTACAAATAAATCAAATTTATTTTAAAATTTTTGTTTATTCTATGAACATATAAGAATTTACCCGTGAAAATTGTGATATAAGTACACTAATAAGCATGCATAAGTTTTTCATTATGTATTAATATCATTTAATATTTTGTAAAAATTTTATTGGATGAAAGATTTAACTTTGTTTAGCTGACACGGATGTTAATGTTGAGGTTGATGTTGTTGTTTAATATTAATATTGATATCATGTTTTACAAAAAATGTGCGAGTTTAGTAGCACATAATGAGCGTTGATGAAGTTAACATATACTCTGTAAAGTTTTTTAAAAATGTTTTTCCACATATCCGTATGTAAACTTTAAATAATAACTACATGAGTCGTTATAAGTACAACCGCGTATACTTATTTTCATATCATAGTAACTCGTACTTACCATTTGATATTTATATTACCGTTAATAATAATTTAACTGTATTTAATATTCAAACACATGTACGTATATATTAAACTTTTAAATACGATAACATGAGTTCTTATTTATATTTAACGTACATAGTAAAAAGATATTTTAATAGATGAAAGTTTAAAACTAATATTTATTTTAAAAGAATTTAACGTATAGTGAAACTAATTTGTACATTTATAAAATTTTGTAAGTTTAATAGATTAAAGTCTCAAACCAATACTAATATTCATGTAATTGTAAACAAAGTTTATATTATAAAGTGTAGGGAGTATATTAGTTTATTATCTAAAGTTATAAAAAAAACATGGAGATTTATAATTTTACACTTAACTCCATATAATATATTTAAAATTCAACCACTAATGTTTTATTAATTACCTCCTCTTTTTTTAGGTTTTTATTTTCATAAATTTGACACCTATATTTTTATGTGTTTTTTTTCCTCAATTAAATTCTCCACCAAATTTATTAAAGTTTGACCAAAATAAATTCAATTTTGACTTTTTATTGGTCAATCATATTGCTCGATTTCGCCTACGTGTCAAAATTGAGCTTTCCTATTGGTCCAATTTTTTATAGATTAAACTTTTAAATAGGATAACATGAGTTCTTATTTATATTTAACGTAAATAGTAAAAAGATATTTTAATAGATGAAAGTTTAAAACTAATATTTATTATAAAAGTATTTAACGTATATTAAACTAATTCGTACATTTATAAAATTTTGTAAGTTTAATGGATGGTAGTCTCAAACCAATATTAATACTCATGTAATTGTAAACAAAGTTCATATTATAAAGTGTAAGGGGTTATTTGTTTATTATCTAAAGTTATCAAAAAACATGGAGATTTATAATTTTACACTTAACTCTATATAATATATTTAAAATTAAAATTCAACCACTAATGTTTTATTAATTACCTCCTCTTTTTTTAAGTTTTTATTTTCATAAATTTGACACCTATATTTTTATGTGTTTTTTTTCCTCAATCAAATTCTCCACCAAATTTATTAAAGTTTGACCAAATCAATTCAATTTTGACTTTTTATTGGCTAATCATATTGCTCGATTTCGCCTATGTGTCAAAATCGAGGATTCCTATTGGTCCAATTTTTTTTCCACTAAGATTGTTCTGTCAAAAAAACTCCGAAATGATGTAATTCTTTTATTATATAAAAGATTCTATATAACTGGCTGTTTTATTTTATTTATTTATTCATTTATTTATTTTTAATGGCAATTTTAAGTATCTCACACTATTTACACCACAAATCTATCTTACATGCCCTAAGTAAAACTTGAACCCACAATCATTTGGTTATAGAGCTTCTCAAACAACATCAGCTAGGTATCATTGGACACAAGCAGCCCTTTGGTTATATGACTTGTTTTTGTTGCATAAATAATTTCAAAGTTTTACTAAATACCTTATTGGAGGAATTCCATGTTTAGTGCAAGCCATTCAGCCAGTATTGCATTACTACTAGTATTATTTATGGGTCCTGTATATAGTACATCACAAGCATATTAATCTGGTCCATACAAAGCTTTATGTCACCTTTTCTTCATGGAGAATTTGGTTTTGGAAAGGGAGGTGGCTTACCCTAATTCCAATGCATCACCTATTTATACGCGTGGAGAATGAGAAGGAAAAAATATTTAACATTACATAACTCTTAGGCTAGTGGATGTTTTGTTTACATATATAAAAGAAATGTAAAAGTGGATCATGTACAAGTTGCCTATGCTCTCCCGTTTGAACTGTTTCAAAAACGGTTGAGGTTTTTTTATCCAGGACGTTAACCGGTGAAGACGAGTTTTTTTTATTTAGATGTATATACGCCCTAACTTAGTAAGTTAGGTATTCCGTGACCGTTTCGAGGCCCTTTTCCTCACATAATGTTCACCTAGTGAGGTTTGAACTTGAGACCTCTACCCGTGGCAAAAAAATATACTAAATTATTTGTTTATACCTAATACCTATAAATTATAATCTTAAGTGATGGTTTTATTGCAAATACACCGGTGGGATTAATTATATTTGGCTAGTCCGAAATTCAGGCAATATAAGTTCTAACTATCTTTTGTGCCCTTGGTTTTCTATAGATCCTTTCTCAAAACCACGTAAATGATTCTTATGCCTTTTTATGTAATTATTAGTAATTATATATGATAGTCATGATTATTAAATTCTAACAAATAAAGCAATCCAAATTATTGCTGTCTTTATTTCTACCAAGAGTAATTCTATATAACTGGCTGTTTTATTTTATTTATTTATTCATTTATTTATTTTGAATGGCAATTTTAAGTATCTCACACTATTTACACCACAAATCTATCTTACATTCGATCCCTAGCAAAACTTGAACCCAAAATTATTTGATTAGATGGCTTCTCAAACAACATGAGCTAGGTATCATTGGGACACAAGCCCTTTGGTTATATGACTGGTTTTTGTTGCATAAATAATTTCAATGTTTTGCTAAATACCTTATTGGAGGAATTCCATGTTTAGTGTAAGCCATTCAGCCAGTATTGAATTACTACTAGTATTATTTATGGGTCCTGTATATACTATATAGTACATCACAAGCATATTAATCTGGTCCATACAAAGCTTTATGTCACCTTTTCTTCATGGAGAATTTGGTTTTGGAAAGGGAGGTGACTTACCCTAATTCCAATGCATCACCTATTTATACGCGTGGAGAATGAGAAGGAAAAAATATTTAACATTACATAACTCTTAAGCTAGTGGATGTTTTGTTTACATATATAAAAGAAATGTAAAAGTGGATCATGTACAAGTTGCCTATGCTCTCCCGTTTGAACTGTTTCAAAAACGGTTTAGGTTTTTCTTTATCCAGGACGTTAACCGGTGAAGACGAGTTTTTTTTTATTTAGATGTATATACACCCTGACTTAGTAACTTAGGTATTCCATGACTGTTTTGAGGCCCTTTTCCTCACATAATGTTCACCTAGTGAGGTTTGAACTTGAGACCTCTACCTCTGGTAAAAAATATACTAAATTATTTGTTAATACCTAATAACTATAAATTATAATCTGAAGTGATGGTTTTATTGCTAATACACCGGTGGGATTAATTTGGCTAGTCCGAAATTCAGGCAATATAAGTTCTAACTATCTTTTGTGCCCCTGGTTTTCTAAAGATCCTTTTTCAAAACCACATAAATGATTCTTATGCCTTTTTGTGCGTTGCTTAGCTTGTAGCGTAGTACTAATGCCAGCTGCTATATATGTTTGTTGTAGAAATTAATTGTCTGGAAATTATATGCTGACCAAGACTTCTTCATTTCAGACGCTTGTAACTTTAACTAAAACATTGATTTAGACATTTAGTTTTAGTTATGAGCAATATATACTGTTTTTAATGAAACTGGAATATGCCATGAGTGGGACTACAAAAAGGATGAGTATTTCAGAAAGGGCCAAATATTGGAAAAGGGAAATCAGAATTGGACATACATGGCAAAGATCTGAGGTGAGTTATCCGAAGAACAAGTCGTCTGATGGAGAAGGCCAATCTATCGATCAGGAAAACCAACTACATGAAAATATTTCAAATTCTAAAAAAGCGAAATACGGTGAAAGGGCAAGGGTATAATAAAGTGAAGTCATTAGGACCATCTTGTAAACATGCGAAAAAGGTACGTAGAAAAGTAGGAAATGGGTGTAAAGGCCGCCAAGAAAAAACAAACTTAGAAGTAAAGTTTGATAAAGAGGGTTCTCTAAAGAAATGTATGGTACTAAAGATTATAAACAAGGAACCAGCATGATGATCACGTGTTTGAAGATTCTCTATGCACAATGTATTAAAAGTTTGAAGAAAAGTACAAGAAAAAATAGATTTATCAAAAAATGGAGAATCAATAGTCGAATCTGTTTGGAGTGGACAGAACGATACAATCATGTAATTTCAGAGTCAAAAAAATGTGACAATAAATTACTGTCAAGATATATCTATGATTTTCATTCATCAAAAGTTCAAAACTCAAGCAATAAAGATGATGGCAAGATTGATGCTTCTTTTCGTTGAAAATGAGTTTGATTTGTAAAAACCTCGGCATCAGCAAAATTGTTTCTCGAAGTAATACTGAGTGAGTTGTTTCACAAAAACACAAATTATTGAATAGGTATTAGAGTTTTAATGAGCACGTACTTGTATTCCAAGATGAAGGCGCATATATATTATCAGAAGTTAATTTACTCCAGTGATTCCATATAATTCATGAAGTTGCTTTCAGTACGTGCGGAAATTCTCTCATCTCGTTTAATTCAAGGACAGATTTATAAATTGATTTCTTCTTGATATTTCTAGTTCTCATCAATGTCGTAAGTATTTTTTTTTTCCCTACTCCTGAAAAATATAAATAAAATGTGTCGTATTTTAAAAGACAGTTGCCTTTTCCCCCTTTATGCATAAGCGATTGGCTGTCCAAAGTAATGTACATCCAAGGACATGGTATGTCGTATATATCATATCGTAATAGATATTTCATTTATAAACATTTGAAGTCACATTGATTAATACGTGTGACGTACTCCTAGCATCGATTTGACGTGCCAATTGTGGTGAGCATATATTCACATTTGTGATGTCGAACATCGATCTTTATTCACATTCTAGTAAAAGTCACATCAACAGACACATATAATGTCGGATCCAACTGAGTGTTGTGGCGATTCGTACTCCAAAATGAACGATCTGGGTTCCTTGTTGAAAGCATTATATGTTAACTTTTGCTTTGAACTTGATACCATATTTGTACATGGAATAGTGTGGAGGAGCATGTAGAAATTTTTGGGTATTTGACAAGGAGGAAATATATATACAAATGTTAAAATTGGTATGCTGCTGGACTAAAATAATTTTCGACGACTGAGATATCGATTTTGCACTTTAATTTGCAGACTAGCTCATAAGTATGGAAGGAGTGTAAGTCATAAATATTTCCAAAATCGGCCGGACAATGAATCGACCTTTTTATCATAATGTATTGGAAATGTGAATGCTAGGAACCAGCCCTGACACATATTTGAACTCCTCCAAAGCCTCCATGGTAAGTTTAGCAAATGTTACATCACCCCGAGAAAACATAATCAAATCATCTGCAAAAAACACGTTTATAATTTTTTGCTTTTGACAACGATTATGATATTCGAATCCCTCCTCATTAGGAACCCTATGCTTCAAAATAAGTGTAAGAATCTCCATTACCAAAGTAAAAAGATATGGAAACATAGGGTCTCCTTCCCAATAATTTCGCTTTTTCGATTATGCCCCTCTTCTACCTTTAAAATAACCATGTAACTCGCCATTAATACATAAGGAAAAAGAGGTGCTCGTGACACAAGCCATAATCCAACCAACCATAATCGAATGAAACCCAAAACACCCTAGATGTCTCTCCAAGAAGTTACAATTAACCATATCATAGCTTTTGAATTCAATCTTAAAAGCAACATCTAGGAGGCGGCCCTCATTCAATGATAGATAGGACGATAATCATTAATACGGGATTGGGATGGGTTACCTTCAGCAATAATTTAAGAATAGTGTGACTGATCTCATGCAAAAAACCTGCCCATTAATAGAAGAAAATCACCAATACCACTTACACACATCATATCCAACTATATCCAAGCTTTTTTTTGAGAAAGCCGAAGTAAACCATCCAGATAGAGCTTTGTTTTCTCCAATTAGAGACATAGCAGCTTTTACTCTCCGATCAGTACCAATCAGCTCATCATTTTAGCTTTTCCATGATCTATATGTTTAGTGAATAGCCCTTCACCATTCAAGGGTGTGGCAGCCCCTTCAACTTCAAGAAAACTAACATAATGATTAACAAAAGCTTGTGGAACATTAGTACCTTCATTAATTACATTATCAAGACCAGCCACACTATCAATGCGAATTCTACTTAACCGAGCCTTCACCATTCGATGAAAATAAGCAGAATTAGAATCACCAGCACGTAACCACTCCACTTTCGCCTTTTGGTTTAAAAAACTTTCTTCATCTAAAACAGCTTGAAAAAAGTTTCTAGATATGAGGCTTCCTCTTCACGAAGAACTATGGATGAAAGATCAGTTTCTAAAGCCTTTTGAACCATATCAAGCTCATGACGAAGCTTAATGACCCTCTCATGAAGATTTCCATGCTTGATTAACAGATTACGAAGGGCTTCTTCAAAAGCCTTATCCTTTTCACAACTTTTAACATATTAATTATGACCATTCACGTTCACTGACTAGTCTTGTGCCACCAAAGTTTTGAATCCTGGTTTGTGAACAAGAAAATTAGAAAATTTAAATGGTTTTGGCTTCTCTTCGATATCTTTTGTATCTTCAACACAGCAGAGGCATGATCACAAATATGATATAGTTGAAAAACCACATAGGAACCTGGATAGTCATGAGTAAAATTAAGATTATTCAATCTTTTTCAACATACCTATCTCGGCTTTAGGTTCCTGATTCCATATAAAATGAAGACCCGTACTGTTTATCTGACACCTCTATTTTCGTTACACATTCCTTGAACTCTCGCATGGAAATGTTAATTTCAGACAAGCCAAAGTAAGTGTCTTCTAGATTGAGCGCAGAATTAAAATCGCCCTTAATCACCCATGGCTTCCCAAGAATAAACTTTAGGCACTCCCAAGTCCCTCATAGCTCCCTTCAATTAATGCAGTAAATATCTGCATGCATAGACAATTGTACTAAACAAAGCTTTTTGGTTAGTTTTCAACATTATTTGCATATGCATGGCTTGATTCGTAAAAGACAAGACCATGAAATACACAAAATCAACATTCCATCCAAATACGATACAAGACCCGTTGGTTCATTGACTGCCATTTGAAGCACACTTCCATTTCAAAAACACTTTTGCACAAACACGTTCCAATTTGCTCACATCGATTAGATTCCAAAACAACACACACATTCAAACGATTCTCCACAATCACTTGACTCTTTTTGTATAGGGTGCGGCTCAAACCCATAATATTCCATGTAGAAATGCTATACACTAGAAACTTCAACTATCTGCTTGTGCAATACCCCACCTTTTCGAAGATTAAACTCTCTAAATTTACCTTATATTAGCGAAGTCGTATACTTTTAGTCAATCAGATAGCTAGGATCATTTTATTTTAAAGCAGCTCATCTAGATTGCAAAAATTTTAAAAGAGTTTTGTGTCAGCCAAAGGCAAGTAAGAATTCATGGTTTTCACGTAAACAAAATATATATTTCCAAACACATTTCCAAAAATAACGAAATTGTAAACTGATCATGCAGTTTGTTCAAAGTCATATAAGTGCTATCAATTATAACATATTCTTATTCGATTCAACATATCATCAATTTAATATCACCTAATGATTCAACTATAACACAATACAACATATTCCAACTATTCATATTACCGTTCGATTCAATGGTTCCAAAAATTCAACGCAAACCCGTTCGGTTCAACGGTTCCAACAATTCAACACATATCTGTTTGGTTCAGCGGTTCCAACAATTCATAATCCGGTTAACGGTTCCATCTATTCACATTCTGTTCGGTTCAACGGTTCTAACGATTCATATTTCACGGTTCACAATTCACAATTTAACAATTCAAATTTTTTTTTTACACTTTATTGAAAAAAAAAAAAAAAAAACAAAAACAAAAACAAAANATAAAAATCTGAAAAACACAAAAACACAAAAAAATATCAAAAAAAAAAAAAAAAAAAAAAAAAAAACAAAGAAACAAAAAAAAAACAAAACAAAACAAAACAAAAAAAAACCCTATTCATCTCTTCCCCTAGGCGATTTTCTGCGATCTCAAGCTTAACCATAACTTCTTTAGAAATATTACATATTTTGATCACTAGCTAACTAACATTCCTGTTATTGATCTTTATTATCACTCTATGATTTATCCTAGATCTTTACGATGTTGTTATTAGTCAAGTCATCCTAAGTGCATAGGATTCGACTGGTTTTTTTGGGTTCCTAATCGCATTATTTGTTTAGGGTTTCAAGCATTTATTACTCACCTATTATTTTTAATTCAAGATCTAAAATTAAGAAGGGCGGTTAGGGCTAGTATCTATTTTCGTTGTAAAACACTAAGTTTTTATGGTTTTTATTTTTATTTATTTATTTTGTATGTCCTTAATCGTTAACGGGTGGTTTGTGTTGATAAGCGGGTATGTGAGAGCAGGAAACAAATGCAGTGTTGCCTAGATTGGTAGCAAAGATTAAGAATGTGGATGTGGAAATGGTAGGCAAATATGGGAAACTCTTAATGACTCAAAGAAGTGTCAAATTCTGTACCACTAGGCGACAAAAAAGAAAAAAGATTCCCTTGAACTTCTTTTGCAAATCGATTCACTTTTTCTTTAGTGGGTCTGATAGTTGCTTTGGAATCTTCTTTTTCGTTTGCATGTTTTCATTGGTACAAAGCTGAATTGATTTAGGGGTGTTTCCATGAGGGTCGACTTCCCTCTTGATCAATCGATCATCTGGTAGTTGGGTTTTTTTTAGGGTTTTTTTTTCC
>LBNU01034695.1:35392-65102 GCA_014162995.1 Artemisia annua
CTTGAAGGTTATTTTTCTGATGATTACGCTGCCCAGGTTCTTGATTTACCTGGGCAATTGGAGGAATTTAACAAGATGTTTGATTTTAAGGTCCAAGGCAAGTCGAGGAAGTAATATGCGATGTTGTTTCGTGCATGTTTTTTCTTTCATGGTTGTTCTAGTTTTTCGTAGCTAGTTGTTCATTTATGGCATGTCATAAATGTTCTAGTGGTTGTTCAAGCGTTTGCTTGAGGTTAATGTGGTACTTCAGCCACATTCCATTGTACTTTAAAAGTTTATTTGGTTAATATATTTTACTAGGGTGGAGATCCCTTTACCCAAAAAAAAAAAAAATTCTGTACCACTATTGTAGCCGATTCTAGTAGTGATAATTTGGGGAATCAAAGGGACGATGCAACTAAGAGTTCTGAGCCAGTTATAGGGGCTGATAAAGTGACATATGAAGCTAGAACAAATGACAGTGAACTTCACATGGTGCATGAATTGAATAGATATGTTAATGTGGGCCAACGTAATTCCTTTCCAAACATAGTTATGTCTGAAGAATCCCGGCCTAAGGTAAACTTTAGAAGGCTGGAAACTTCTCGTATGTTATCGAAGTTAATGAACGACTAAGTAACTATTTATTGGTACTTCATTGGTAAGAGACTAGCATTCCAGGTTTTTGAAAATTTTGTGTTCAATGCTTAGGGAAAATTTGGAATTCAAAAAGTGATGATGAATGCTAACGGCTTTTATTTTATTTTTTTAATTTTTTATCCAAAAAAAAAGGCGGAATACGGGAGGTGGTCCATGGTTGATAACCATGCCAATCATATTAAAGAAGTGGTCTCCATCATCTAGCCTAAAGAAAGAAAATCACACTAGCGTGCCTATATGGGTTAAGTTGCACGACGTACCTCTAGCAGCCTTTACTGCAGAAGGTTTAAGTGTAATAGATTCAATTTTGGTAATCCGTCAGTGCTAGATTTGTACACTTGCACTATGTGTAACGAGTCGTAGGGGAGGAGTAGTATGCTAGAGCTATGATTGAGATCAAGGTTGACTCTGAGCTTAGAGAATCAATTGTTGTGGAAGTTCCAAATCTTGATGGAGAAGGGTATATATATGTCAGAAGGTTATTGTTGAGTATGAGTGGAAACCATCCCACTGTACTACTTGCAAAATCTTTGGACACTTGAATTATCATTGCCCTCTTGTAATAAAAGACGTACCCAAAAGAATGGAAGTTACTTATTAGGCACCCACCTTATGATATCATTCACACATAATGAAGATCCAAGTAAGTATTTGAAGGGTTTATGGACAAACAACACAACATCTTTCACACTTTCCTTCATCGAAATGTCGAAGGGTCACACCGATACACACTAAACGTGACAGTACAAGTGGAAAAAGAAACGAGTTATGAGATAAAATGAAAGAGATGAGGAAATAAAAATACGGTGTATTTTCATTAAAAGGGTTTCAAGATAATTACCTAAAGTATAATATTTATCCCAGATAAATGTTAGAGGTGAGTAAAATGACAAAAGACAGAACAAACAACCCCAAAGGGTGTTTGGGTCGGTTTGGCCGAAACCCCATAAGGGGGTTTTTGTATTTGTGACAAACTTGAATTACTTGGTTTCCATGTAATTGTAGAAACCTTATTTGAGCAATATATACAAAGGGTCTTGAGAAGGTTTCACACACATTGCAAATAATCCTTAAACCTCCCTCTCTCTCTCTCTCTCTCTCTCTCTCTCTCTCTCTCTCTCTCTCTCTCTCTCTCTTCTTTTGCGATCAGACGAAGAAACCAAAAAGGGAAAACCCTTTTTGGTCAATTACCTCAAGTCAACCCGAAGTCGACTTAGTCGACTCCCTAGTTGACCAAGAATTGAAACCAAAGGGTTTATAACCGTTTGGTTGATCAAAATATTAGGAGTCGTTAGGGTTTTCCCAAAACTCTTATCGATTCTCTACCCGAAGATCAATCTATGGTTGTACCCAAGTTTGTACTAGCCTAACTTGTGATAGGTTCGTAGCCCTAATCCTATTTACGTAGTACCGGTGGATACTTGACGCAACCCTGGTAGTGATATTCTCTAGAAACCCTAAACAAGGACGTGGAGGATCAAGAAGTGTAAAGAAGGTAGTTCGTCTAGCTGAATTAAGTAAAGAAGCTTTGTAAAACCCACAATTCCATAATACGTTAAAATTACCAAAATGCCCCTAGTGCTTTAAATAATAACTAAATAAATAAATAAAATCACAAACACTTAGTAATTGACAACAAGTGACATATGATAAATTTTTATATGAACATTTTAATATTCTAAATGCCATAAAAATACTTGTCACATTTATTTTGTTATAATTGGGCCAAAATACATTTTATATGTATACTTTTAATTATGTAAAGTGCATAAATTAAATAAAATAGCAAGATAAATTTGGAAATGGTTTCAAATCAGTTGATGGACCGAGTATCACTCCCCTATCTCATCTATAAACACGTTTTCCCTTCATTCCCATTTTTACAAGTCAAAACCCTAATAGTAAACACCACAAAAATACATAGCGGCGCATAAAACTTTTCTGAGTCCTTGGGGATATTTTTCTGGGCTCTATCCTAAACCATAAGACGTGTAAAAAATATTGGTTAAGGTCGTGGTTGATCGAGTGAAGGCTGGGTGTTTTTATTGTGTTGATTAATGTAGCCGAGAAGGTGAGAAATTCGTTTTGCTTCTTCCATATGTTCGAATCCCTTTCTGGTATTTTCTTATCATCCTATATATCACACTAAATCTGAATAAAATGGAAAAATCGATTCATGCATGTTCTTTGGATCATACGAATTTAAATATAACAAAAACCCTAAAATTAAGCAAAAACTCTAAATCGGCCTATCTTAATTTTTGGTGACTCGAATGGATTTTTGTGCTATGTATATCTATATAGTCAACCTATATAAAATAAGTTTACATTTATTGGAATCTTGGAAAAATTGTTTCGAATTGTTTTTATTTCATGCAATCGAAATACAAAGAAAATAAAAGGAAAATGGGACGTGTGAATTAGGGTTTATATTTTTCTGGTTTTGTGATGTTAATTGAATGTTATAATTAATTTGTAATGATTAGTATGATGATTGAGGGATTAGGGTTAGGTTTTGTTGTGTTTTATTTGTACCGATTGGAAATAAATAATTAGAAGGGTGTGTTTTGTAATTTTATAAACTTGCTGGATATTTTGGAAACTTATTTTGGATCAGGGGCTAGCATTATAAAATGTTACTTGAGGGTGTGATGTGTTAATTTTGTATTTAAAAAGGTTTATTTGATAAATTAAATAAATTAAAGGTTAGTCTTGTTAACATAAAAACTTAAGGGTGATTTTTGTAATTATATGTATCTCGACATGATTAAATGAGAGGGATTAAAGTTGTCATCTTGTGGTACTTGGTGGACTTATATGTTTATTTGATGTATCATGTGGTTTAATATGTCAATTAGGAATTTCAAGGGTTTAAATGGTAAGATTAGTAACTTGAAGGACTAAACATGTAAATATGGGAAACTTGGCATCACACGAACTAAAATATGTGTAAGGGCTGTTTATGTCATTCTTGGATTGTTGGATGGCTTATGTGCTCATTTAATTAATTATATATACTTTAAATGGTTAATTATGTAATTATAAGGTCTAATTTGCAATAAAATAAACTAGAGGGACTAAATGTTTAAATACAAAAACTTTGGGTTCCATTTGCTGTAAAAATGTGTTATGGGCTATTCTTGACATCTTTTTATATTTATGTGCCTTAAATGTTAGATTTATTAATTAATGGTTTAACTATGGAAAATTGGTTTAATTAGGGTTTATTTTGTAAATTGTGATACTTGAGGGTGTAAACAGCATATATGTGATATTTGAAGTATACGGGCTGTATATATGTGAATATGATTGCTTAGTTTCAGTTTTGACCCTCTACTTGTTTAATTGACACTTTTAACTCTTAATTATGAATACTTGTCATAATAAACCCTAATCTTGGAAAACTTACATAAAATGAAATCCATAACTTATATTGATATGATAACTTTATAAAATGATAAACTAACTATATAGAACATGTTCATAATGAAAACTTGCTAATTTTGAAAAGCTGCTAAAAATGAAAAGATAACTAAAAGAGGTAACTTACGCGAACCGGACTCTTCTTGATTCGTGTCCCTTCTCTTCTAGGTTCGGTGAAGCAGGAGTGATTCCTTTCTCTCATTATTTATTAATCTTGCTTGTGCATTTGGACTAAGGTACAGATATTCTGACCTATCTACAGGTTTCTCGTACACTCTTGTCTTTCCTCTTTCTTGGATATCTTGAACCTTACTATATTCCCTTGATTATTGAACCTTGCTATGATGCTTGAACCTTGAAACAACCTTGTCATGATACCCTTGTGACCTTAACCATGAACCTTGGTGGGACTTGGATACTTGTGGAATATTATAACGGGAGGTGAAATCTCTTTTCTTAAAGTTATGACATGGGACATTTAAAGGAGAAATTAGTTTATAATGTCACCTAAGACTAATCTTCTAAATGGACTTGTATTATGAACCTTTCTAAACAAATGGTGGGAACCTACTAAATTGACCCTTATTTTAAACTCTCATTACGACCCTTTTGATTTGAACTATGGGACTTTGGGAATTGGAATAATGAACCCTGTGGACGGGAACCTTGACTTTGGCCTTGCCACCTTGACCCGTCGATACTACATCCTTGGCTGACCCCTTGATATTGAACTCTTGATATTGATCCTTTGATATTGACCCTTGACATTGCCTTTTGACCTTGACACTTAATATTGAAACTTGACTTGAACCTTTAATCTTGACTTGACACTTGTACTTGGGATTGGACCGGGACTACTTGACCCTTCAGTATTTTACCCAGGAGCTACTTGTTGTGGAGTAGCCACAACCATAGTATTGATGCACCAATGCTATGTACTTTAGCGTGGTTGGAGAGATGTACCACGCCGTCCCTGATTCTTGTTATCGACTGCTGCTATGATTATTATTATTATTATTGTTATTGGCCAGCAGGGGCGTATGGATGCATCCTAGATTTGTCTTGTCTTGATACTTGCTTGGGCTACGGCCATCTTGATTATGATTTGGACTACAGTTATTATTACTTGGTGACTGGGCTTGCGTGCAATGCGACCCCTCACTGCTTGGGAGTTGATCACTCCATCTTGGGTTACTTGACTTGATTCTTGTTTGTGCCTGGGGAATAAATACTGAAGCCTTGAAACTTGGTAACCTTGACATTGAAGACCTGGTAATTCATGATTATATACTTGACGACCTTGATACTGGGCCTTGATATTTAACCTTGATATTTAACCTTGATACTTGACCTTGATATTTAACCTTGATACTTGACCTTGATATTTAACCTTGATACTTGACCTTGATATTTAACCTTGATACTTGACCTTGATATTTAACCTTGATACTTGACCTTGATATTTAACCTTGATACTTGACCTTGATATTTAACCTTGATACTTGACCTTGATATTTAACCTTGATACTTGACCTTGAAACTTGACCTTGATACTTGACCATGATGCTTGACCTGGATGACCCTTTTATACTTGACCTTGGAAATCTCTTGATACTAAACCTTGATACTCGACTTGGATGACCCTTTTACTTGATCTTGGAAATCTCTTGATAAACCTCGTGATCCCATATACAAATTCATCTTGTATTCTCTTCTCTTGTTACTTTACATTACTTGTTATCTTCATGCTGTTCACTGAGCTTTGTAAGCTCAGCCGCATTTCTTTTCTCATGCGGCAGGTTTAGTAGAAAGATGAGTTATTGGACGAAGGTTTTGCTCTTGGGCTTAGAAGACTTCACCCTGTTAGATACTTGCTGGACATAGAGATGTTTAAAAGTAGTTTTGTTTTGGGCTTAGCATTGTTGTTGCCCTTTTGTACCTTGTACTTTGTTTTGTTTCCTTTGTAACCCTTGTAAGTTTTGTATTAGTATTGTATCTCCGTTTCACTTGTGTTCTGATTGACACCATAATGTTACACTTTAGCCCTTTTCGGGTTGGGGTGTTACAAAATGGTATCAGAGCCAGGTTTGGATCGGCGGATGCAACATCCGTAGAGCTTAGGCTATGACCTGTGAGTTGGACCATTAGGCTTCCACTGTATGAACATAGGAAACTGCTTTGAGAACTTGCTTTAGGAATCCCCTTTATGAACTTAAGTTTTGACCCGTAAGGAATGGGTAGAATTTAAGAGATTTCTTATGTATCTTTGCTTCCGCATTACTATAATTCGTGCCTTACGTTTAGCTATGCCTTTTTGGAATCATCCTTTTGGAATTAAAGATTTTGCACCACCTAAGTTTACCACTAGTAAGTTGGAAGGCATGTAAGATTGTGGATAATGCATAATGCTATATTAATTCTATCTTTGATCTCTGATCTGTTTGTTGATCCTTTTGATATCTCTTTGGGCATTCTGAGAATCCACCTGGCGACGACGTGTTTGATGTGCTCTATGTTCGTATCTTGCTGTTGGTAAATCCTCTATAAGTTTCTGACGTTATCTGATTTACTCATCCTTGTTTTCACGAGGAGACTTGTGGTGTTTAACCACGGATGTAAGAATGTCTCTTCTCCCTTGGAACGATAAAATCTGCGATGTTAATCTGCCTTTCTTTGGAAAGTCAACTCCAATTTGATTTTGATATATGGTTGGCTGTTTAAGCATTCGAGATGCTAACGATTGTTCTGCTATGTCTCACCGTGATGATTTGAATTATTTTGAAAATCCTCTACCATGATTTCCTGTCATTGAACTTTTGCTATCATTATTTTCTCTAGAGACTCGTACGTTACTTTCGCGGTTATGAAATTCTCTTGCACCTATTGTGTTCACCGAGGAATGAACATTATTGTGTGAATTATGTCTTGGCACCCTGAAATTTCGGATATGATTCTTGTTGAACCACCAAGTTTTCCACCGGAGGATGGAGTTGGATAGAACCTGAAGATGACAAACAACGATGACTACCCTGAAGAATTGGTGACATTCCTCGCAAGGCGGAAGAGTGGACGAGCAGAACGAAGGAACCTGGTCAAGACGGTGAACCTGGACCTGATGAGGAACATACAGTCTCACTTCCCTATTCATCTTGGTTGTACCAAGATGAATTGAGAGTTGAAGCAGACTGGATGATGAGGAGATTGAAGACCGTACCAGAGATTCACATTACTCAGTTACATTGCAAGAAGGAACTACAGAAGGCTTGAGGAACCAAACTCAAGTTAATGATTCCGTTTCACTCTTAAACTGGAAGATGGATGAAGACTTACAACTCGAACATAAGAAGATTCTAAAGAGACAAATTCTTGAAACGAACTTTGTGATGGAGGAATTGATGCTTTAACGACATGTTCTTACTGATGATGATTGTTTGATTATTGTCACGTCTTTCTGAGCTTCGTTTGTTTTGTCGACATAGTTTTGTTATTGATCTTGATTAGGTCTAACCCAGGAGTTAGATGGACTGTTAGGTGTATTTGTAGATTGTTTCACTGATTGAGATAGAGTATGATCATCATGAGGGCATATTTATATGATGCTAGTATTATGACGTCTGGCCAACGTGATAATACTTACATCATATAACGTGCACTTATTATGTTCATAGGATGTCTTGAGAAGTGCCTTAGTGGAGACTTAGATTTCTGTTTCGTTTGCGACGATCTGTGAATAGTGATACTTTAGGATTCTTTTGATTTGGACGTTTGATCTGCCTTATCGCCGTACATTTTGATACGTTTGGATACGCGTCACGCGATTGTTTGACTTATATGTTTTGATAAATCCTAAGTTACGTTGTAGAGCTTCCTGCCATTTGATGTTATCGATCAACTTATTTTCGTCTATATGGATTTGATTAGTTACCATGAAGAGCTACACCTATGCCTTGCTATGTTTACGTTTCTTATTCGGTAAATCCGTTTCATGATGATCTGTTGTGAGTTAAGATATGAAGTTTTGGATTCTGAGAAATCAAGATCTGTCGGTTTACGAAAATACTTTTGGAAGTTGTTCTGAAGACGAAACTAATTGTGATTCTGAAGAGTTAGACTTATATATGTGACCTTCATCGTGCTATCTTCCGATCTGATTAGTTCAATTTCTTGTCCGCGAATGGAATACCCACCGAATCCTACATCATCCTTTGGATATCTTTTAAATGGATATGATTATCATCGGTTACTTTCGATACGTAATTCTTTTGATTTGGATTCTGTGTGATGTGCCTTCTATGGGGAAACCGAAACCACCTTTAAATCGTTAAGATCAAGACTTGGGAAACAAGATCACTCTGTTCGTTGAAATCCTTTAAGTCTAAATTTGTGCGAGTTAAACTACTACATTTTGTTCGTAGTTTGATGTACCTTCGTTTGTTTTGCTACCTTACCTTTGCATTTTCGAGGACGAAAATTCTTTTGAGGGGGAGATAGTTGTAAAACCCACAATTCCATAATACGTTAAAATTACCAAAATGCCCCTAGTGCTTTAAATAATAACTAAATAAATAAATAAAATCACAAACACTTAGTAATTAACAACAAGTGACATATGATAAATTTTTATATGAACATTTTAATATTCTAAATGCCATAAAAATACTTGTCACATTTATTTTGTTATAATTGGGCCAAAATACATTTTATATGTATACTTTTAATTATGTAAAGTGCATAAATTAAATAAAATAGCAAGATAAATTTGGAAATGGTTTCAAATCAGTTGATGGACCGAGTATCACTCCCCTATCTCATCTATAAACACGTTTTCCCTTCATTCCCATTTTTACAAGTCAAAACCCTAATAGTAAACACCAAAAAAATACATAGCGGCGCATAAAACTTTTCTGAGGCCTTGGGGATATTTTTCTGGGCTCTATCCTAAACCATAAGACGTGGGAAAAATATTGGTTAAGGTCGTGGTTGATCGAGTGAAGGCTGGGTATTTTTATTGTGTCGATTAATGTAGCCGAGAAGGTGAGAAATTCGTTTTGCTTCTTCCATATGTTCGAATCCCTTTCTGGTATTTTCTTATCATCCTATATATCACACTAAATCTGAATAAAACGGAAAAATCGATTCATGCATGTTCTTTGGATCATACGAATTTAAATATAACAAAAACCCTAAAATTAAGCAAAAACTCTAAATCGGCCTATCTTAATTTTTGGTGACTCGAATGGATTTTTGTGCTATGTATATCTATATAGTCAACCTATATAAAATAAGTTTACATTTATTGGAATCTTGGAAAAATTGTTTCGAATTGTTTTTATTTCATGCAATCGAAATACAAAGAAAATAAAAGGAAAATGGGACGTGTGAATTAGGGTTTATATTTTTCTGGTTTTGTGATGTTAATTGAATGTTATAATTAATGTGTAATGATTAGTATGATGATTGAGGGATTAGGGTTAGGTTTTGTTGTGTTTTATTTGTACCGATTGGAAATAAATAATTAGAAGGGTGTGTTTTGTAATTTTATAAACTTGCTGGATATTTTGGAAACTTATTTTGGATCAGGGGCTAGCATTATAAAATGTTACTTGAGGGTGTGATGTGTTAATTTTGTATTTAAAAAGGTTTATTTGATAAATTAAATAAATTAAAGGTTAGTCTTGTTAACATAAAAACTTAAGGGTGATTTTTGTAATTATATGTATCTCGACATGATTAAATGAAAGGGATTAAAGTTGTCATCTTGTGGTACTTGGTGGACTTATATGTTTATTTGATGTATCATGTGGTTTAATATGTCAATTAGGAATTTCAATGGTTTAAATGGTAAGATTAGTAACTTGAAGGACTAAACATGTAAATATGGGAAACTTGGCATCACACGAACTAAAATATGTGTAAGGGCTGTTTATGTCATTCTTGGATTGTTGGATGGCTTATGTGCTCATTTAATTAATTATATATACTTTAAATGGTTAATTATGTAATTATAAGGTCTAATTTGCAATAAAATAAACTAGAGGGACTAAATGTTTAAATACAAAAACTTTGGGTTCCATTTGCTGTAAAAATGTGTTATGGGCTATTCTTGACATCTTTTTATATTTATGTGCCTTAAATGTTAGATTTATTAATTAACGGTTTAACTATGGAAAATTGGTTTAATTAGGGTTTATTTTGTAAATTGTGATACTTGAGGGTGTAAACAGCATATATGTGATATTTGAAGTATACGGGCTGTATATATGTGAATATGATTGCTTAGTTTCAGTTTTGACCCTCTACTTGTTTAATTGACACTTTTAACCCTTAATTATGAATACTTGTCATAATAAACCCTAATCTTGGAAAACTTACATAAAATGAAATCCATAACTTATATTGATATGATAACTTTATAAAATGATAAACTAACTATATAGAACATGTTCATAATGAAAACTTGCTAATTTTGGAAAGCTGCTAAAAATGAAAAGATAACTAAAAGAGGTAACTTACGCGAACCGGACTCTTCTTGATTCGTGTCCCTTCTCTTCTAGGTTCGGTGAAGCAGGAGTGATTCCTTTCTCTCATTATTTATTAATCTTGCTTGTGTATTTGGACTAAGGTACAGATATTCTGACCTATCTACAGGTTTCTCGTACACTCTTGTCTTTCCTCTTTCTTGGATATCTTGAACCTTGCTATATTCCCTTGATTATTGAACCTTGCTATGACCCTTTTTAAACTGAACCTTGCTTGAAACTTACACTATGATGCTTGAACCTTGAAACAACCTTGTCATGATACCCTTGTGACCTTAACCTTGAACCTTGGTGGGACTTGGATACTTGTGGGATATTATAACGGGAGGTGAAATCTCTTTTCTTAAAGTTATGACATGGGACATTTAAAGGAGAAATTAGTTTATAATGTCATCTAAGACTAATCTTCTAAATGGACTTGTATTATGAACCTTTCTAAACAAATGGTGGGAACCTACTAAATTGACCCTTATTTTAAACTCTCATTACGACCCTTTTGATTTGAACTATGGGACTTTGGGAATTGGAATAATGAACCCTGTGGACGGGAACCTTGACTTTGGCCTTGCCACCTTGACTCGTTGATACTACATCCTTGGCTGACCCCTTGATATTGAACTCTTGATATTGATCCTTTGATATTGACCCTTGACATTGCCTTTTGAACTTGACACGTAATATTGAAACTTGACTTGAACCTTTAATCTTGACTTGACACTTGTACTTGGGATTGGACCGGGACTACTTGACCCTTCAGTATTTTACCCAGGAGCTACTTGTTGTGGAGTAGCCACAACCATAGCATTGATGCACCAATGTTATGTACTCTAGTGGGGCTGGAGAGATGTCTCCCACCGTCCCTACTTGATTATCGACTACTGCTATGATTATGACTTGGTTACAGGGGCGTATGGATGCATCCTAGATTTGACTTGTCTTGATACTTGCTTGGGCTACAGCCATCTTGATTATGATTTGGACTACAGTTATTACTACTTGGTGACTGGGCTTGCGTGCAATGCGACCCCTCACTGCTTGGGAGTTGATCACTCCATCTTGGGTTACTTGACTTGATTCTTGTTTGTGCCTGGGGAATAAATACTGAAGCCTTGAAACTTGGTAACCTTGACATTGAAGACCTGGTAATTCATGATTATATACTTGACGACCTTGATACTGGGCCTTGATATTTAACCTTGATATTTAACCTTGATACTTGACCTTGATATTTAACCTTGATACTTGACCTTGATATTTAACCTTGATACTTGACCTTGATATTTAACCTTGATACTTGACCTTGAAACTTGACCTTGATACTTGACCATGATGCTTGACCTGGATGACCCTTTTATACTTGACCTTGGAAATCTCTTGATACTAAACCTTGATACTCGACTTGGATGACCCTTTTACTTGATCTTGGAAATCTCTTGATAAACCTCGTGATCCCATATACAAATTCATCTTGTATTCTCTTCTCTTGTTACTTTACATTACTTGTTATCTTCATGCTGTTCACTGAGCTTTGTAAGCTCAGCCGCATTTCTTTTCTCATGCGGCAGGTTTAGTAGGAAGATGAGTTATTGGACGAAGGTTTTGCTCTTGGGCTTAGAAGACTTCACCATGTTAGATACTTGCTTGACATAGAGATGTTTAGAAGTAGTTTTGTTTTGGGCTTAGCATTGTTGTTGCCCTTTTGTACCTTGTACTTTGTTTTGTTTCCTTTGTAACCCTTGTAAGTTTTGTATTAGTATTGTATCTCCGTTTCACTTGTGTTCTGATTGACACCATAATGTTACACTTTAGCCCTTTTCGGGTTGGGGTGTTACAAGCTTACTGTTAGCAGGATTAACAAGTACTCTTAACACCTTTATTATGTGTTAAAATGTAGGTTATATCACTGTTTAGAATATCTGTATATACGGCTTTTGATCTGCACAATTTATGTGTTTATTTTCTGCTATGCATGTTTCAGTTACGACCACCAGAACCATACAGTGGTATCAGAGTTACTCTAAACATATATAACCTAGTTAGGGTTCTTAGTAATTGCTTATATTGTCGTAAACATCGAATATTAATTTTAGTTATACTAGGTTTTGGTTGATTTATTGCTTATGGTTTATTTAGGGCTTTTGTTGATTGTGATAATTAGGGTTTTGTAACTCTTGTGTCTAATTATGATATACAAATAAAAACCCTAGACATTTCTCTCTCAACTGGCGACAAAGATGAAACTGACTAAAACATTCATCGCTTCTAATTCCTTTGGTTTGTTTCTTTAGTCTTTGTTCGTCATTGCATGCAACCCTTCCTTGTCATTTATTGCATGTGTAATTCTATCCAAGTGGGTTTGCATTTACTAGTCCTGGGATCATACCGAGTTTTATATATTGATATTTTTTAAAGGGTTACATAATATATGCTTCTAAAATCACCCCTTGTGCTTTCAAGACTCGTTGGCTATTTTAATGCTAATGATAATGTGCTTTCACCTCTCTCTCTCTCTCTCTCTCTCTCTCTCTCTCTCTCTCTCTCATTAAATCATGTTATTTATCAGTTTTTTAAGAACTTTTTCTTTTTTTGTTATCACAATGCACATCATTTTTTTAAATATCATGTTGTTATCAGTTTTCTAAAAAATGAAATAAAAAAATCTCAATGTTAATTAGTTTGATTACAATGTTCTATCTAACAGTAAAAATAAAAATGAAAGCTATCAGAAGTAGTAGCTAGAGTTGTCATTCATTGTACCTATGTAGTTGGTGAAATAACTATCATCACTATTCACTTTTAGAAAAATCTCATGTACCCAATTCAGTCAGAAACGTCTCCATCATCTTCAGTCAGAAACATCAAATCTTCGGGGATCTTTTTTAAGTATAAAGAAGGTGCTTGGGGATTTACAGTCTATTTTTGAAAGGAATTGATACATAGGTATTAGATGATTGATTATATAAAAAGAAATGATGGTGGTAATATTTGTTATAAGACTCTTTTAATAACTCTGTAAGTTTGTTCCACAATTTTTGAGTATTGTTGTTGTTCATGTGCGTGTTTATGTTTGGCGTGATATTTATGGTGTTGGATAGAGTTGGTTCAGTCCTGTAGCTATTGGCTTTCCACCATGAGAAAATACCCATTCTTGGTTTGTTTTACAACCGAAGGTCTTGACGGTTGGTTGGTGGTGGTGGTGGTGCTGAGTGGTGGAGTGATGTTGAAAGAAAAGGGGTGTTTGTTAGGTAGACAAAATGGGTGCTTGGAACTATACATAAAGCATATAATGGAACATGTATAACGGGTATTTTCAAAATAAAACATGGTCAATGTGGGTCAAAGGTGACACCTAAGCAAAAATAAGGGACAAGCTTAAACTTTGTGAGTGACGATCCCTTGCAAAGCGACAAAATAATAAAAAGTCTAAAAAGTTTTATCCACCGTCATCTCACCCTCCTTGATCTAATGGCCAGGAATGTATACAACAAATTTTTTTCTAAACGGGGTTGATATGCTCTAGGTGTGTACAAGTTTTAAATTTATAAACACGATTACCGGATCTAGAAATAACATATAAGATCAAGTGAACTCGTCCGTTATAGCAAGATTAAGTTGGTAAGTTGGGATCGTTCGCAGGGATTTGTGAGTGAATCTAAGTGTAAGTCTAAAAAGTAAATCTCAAACGCAAGCAATAATGATTAATAAGATAATTCAAATGATTAAAAACTACACTTGCTTAGACTAGTTAACTACTCTTATGATAAGCATGATTGTGATAACTTCCTTAGCATGTTGGTTATTAGAATTAGATGGTGTTTCTAATATATTGTTTCTACAAGTTAAACCTTCGTCAAGATTGTAGTTTATAAAAACAAGCATTAGTTTTGACCAATCAATTCAAGATCAATTCAAGGTTCATAAAGTTGGATTAACAACCTTAAACACAAAAGATACAAAAGGTAACCGATCATAGACAAAAAGGTTACAATTTATTATAAACTACTACACTTTCGACCAATTAGACATTTACAACCAATCTGATTTGATTAACAAAAAGTGTTCTCATTACAATTACACCCTTAGTTCCTTTATTTAACCAAGAATAATTATGGTGAAAAACTATCATTCATAGACAAATGATTATAACTAGTTGAATAATAACTACTCTTTCGGCCAATGAAATTATTAGCAACTAGTTAAACTCGATTCAACAAATGTCACAATGAAACTTAAGTATAATTGGATTGAAATTGAATTAAAACATTTTATCACAATTATGGACTAATCATTAAGTATTTAACATCATCTAAGCAAATGCACAAAGTTACTAGCCACTCATAGCAAACATGAACATAAACTCAGAATATTGAACATTAGAAACTATAATTAAAGTCTTACAATATTTGGAATATGATTACAAATGAGTAGGTAATGTATACCTAAGTGTTGGTGTTGACTTCTTGAGAGTTTGACTTCCGGATGTTGACTTTTTGGGCCTCCAAAGTTTCTAGACTTCTATGGACGAATTTAAGAGTTTGAGACTAGTAGAGAACTATTTGATGATTGATTAGTAGTTGTAACTTAAATTGTGTGTCTACAAATGATTGCAAAGCCTCTATTTATACTACTCAACAAGCCTAGGATCATAAATGCTTCAACTTGGCCTCCAAGGTGTTTAGAAGGACCTATAATGCCAAAAGAATAGCCTAGAATCGAGTAGAATGAAGTTCACAAAATCTGTACGAGGCTACCATCTAATCGGTTGCGGGATGCGTCCGATCGGATGGATTTGGTCATTTAATCTATCCGATCGGATGTAATCCATCCGATCGGATCTTTGTGTCAGTTTCCATCCGATCCGGATAGATCAACAACCGATCGGATGGAAACGTTCTGTCAGCACCTTTCTTGAACTTGTGTTTAAAGCTTGTATCTTTCTCGTGGCTCTTAGTTCTTCGGCCAAACTTGATTATCTTGTTTTGGGACTTTGGAATAATGAAAACTTGGATTCTTCTTCATGAAATGCTTGAACAAATTGGATCTTGGCATGGGAATCTTCGTACAATTGTAATTCCTTCTTTTCTTTCTTAAATCTTTCACTTTTTCTTCGTTTTTCCTGTTCTTGGTTACAAATGCTTTGCAAACATACTTGATATGATTAAGTGACAAAAGCATATAAAAATAACCAAATAACATATACAAAAGCACCAATAACGTTACTAAAAACATGCACAATTTGAGCGTTATCAAATCCCCCACACTTAAACTTTGCTTGCCCTCAAGCAAATCTAGAAAAAAACATTATCCACATGGTACTTCAAAGATGTTTAGGAAAAATGTGTTGCAAATCTTCCAAGTACAAGTATAAGTTAGATTCATCATTTTAAACTTTTATAGTTGAAGCATTGAGATGTTTGACAATACCCAAATGATTTTCTTGCTAGATGAACATTACTAATCACCTCACGAAAAGAAATAAGATATAATTTTGAGAATTTAATTATCTTTAATTTGATATCTTTTTTATATATAAATTATGTTAGGAATACGANAAGTGTAAGTCTAAAAAGTAAATCTCAAACGCAAGCAATAATGATTAATAAGATAATTCAAATGATTAAAAACTACACTTGCTTAGACTAGTTAACTACTCTTATGATAAGCATGATTGTGATAACTTCCTTAGCATGTTGGTTATTAGAATTAGATGGTGTTTCTAATATATTGTTTCTACAAGTTAAACCTTCGTCAAGATTGTAGTTTATAAAAACAAGCATTAGTTTTGACCAATCAATTCAAGATCAATTCAAGGTTCATAAAGTTGGATTAACAACCTTAAACACAAAAGATACAAAAGGTAACCGATCATAGACAAAAAGGTTACAATTTATTATAAACTACTACACTTTCGACCAATTAGACATTTACAACCAATCTGATTTGATTAACAAAAAGTGTTCTCATTACAATTACACCCTTAGTTCCTTTATTTAACCAAGAATAATTATGGTGAAAAACTATCATTCATAGACAAATGATTATAACTAGTTGAATAATAACTACTCTTTCGGCCAATGAAATTATTAGCAACTAGTTAAACTCGATTCAACAAATGTCACAATGAAACTTAAGTATAATTGGATTGAAATTGAATTAAAACATTTTATCACAATTATGGACTAATCATTAAGTATTTAACATCATCTAAGCAAATGCACAAAGTTACTAGCCACTCATAGCAAACATGAACATAAACTCAGAATATTGAACATTAGAAACTATAATTAAAGTCTTACAATATTTGGAATATGATTACAAATGAGTAGGTAATGTATACCTAAGTGTTGGTGTTGACTTCTTGAGAGTTTGACTTCCGGATGTTGACTTTTTGGGCCTCCAAAGTTTCTAGACTTCTATGGACGAATTTAAGAGTTTGAGACTAGTAGAGAACTATTTGATGATTGATTAGTAGTTGTAACTTAAATTGTGTGTCTACAAATGATTGCAAAGCCTCTATTTATACTACTCAACAAGCCTAGGATCATAAATGCTTCAACTTGGCCTCCAAGGTGTTTAGAAGGACCTATAATGCCAAAAGAATAGCCTAGAATCGAGTAGAATGAAGTTCACAAAATCTGTACGAGGCTACCATCTAATCGGTTGCGGGATGCGTCCGATCGGATGGATTTGGTCATTTAATCTATCCGATCGGATGTAATCCATCCGATCGGATCTTTGTGTCAGTTTCCATCCGATCCGGATAGATCAACAACCGATCGGATGGAAACGTTCTGTCAGCACCTTTCTTGAACTTGTGTTTAAAGCTTGTATCTTTCTCGTGGCTCTTAGTTCTTCGGCCAAACTTGATTATCTTGTTTTGGGACTTTGGAATAATGAAAACTTGGATTCTTCTTCATGAAATGCTTGAACAAATTGGATCTTGGCATGGGAATCTTCGTACAATTGTAATTCCTTCTTTTCTTTCTTAAATCTTTCACTTTTTCTTCGTTTTTCCTGTTCTTGGTTACAAATGCTTTGCAAACATACTTGATATGATTAAGTGACAAAAGCATATAAAAATAACCAAATAACATATACAAAAGCACCAATAACGTTACTAAAAACATGCACAATTTGAGCGTTATCAAATCCCCCACACTTAAACTTTGCTTGCCCTCAAGCAAATCTAGAAAAAAACATTATCCACATGGTACTTCAAAGATGTTTAGGAAAAATGTGTTGCAAATCTTCCAAGTACAAGTATAAGTTAGATTCATCATTTTAAACTTTTATAGTTGAAGCATTGAGATGTTTGACAATACCCAAATGATTTTCTTGCTAGATGAACATTACTAATCACCTCACGAAAAGAAATAAGATATAATTTTGAGAATTTAATTATCTTTAATTTGATATCTTTTTTATATATAAATTATCCCAAGAGAAATATTCGGTCGCCCTCGACATGATTTAGCATTGCTTAGCTCGTAGTTGTTATATTAGTTAGTTAAAAGTAGTTTAGACGTAGATTAGTTCGCGGAAGAAGGACGGGTCTTTACCCACTGTATACCTGATCCGCAGCCCAAGTGGCACGCCCCAAGTGGCAAAACACATTGTATATAAACCCCTCTCCATCCTTGGAGAGGGTAAGCCTTCTCTCATAATCTATTTTCTTTTTTTTTTTGGTTTCTCTCTAAGGCTTCACTTCTTTCTCTCTCTACTTTCTCTCTCTAAATCTATCTCTTTCTTTCTTACTTATACGAACCAAAACCACACGAGTTTTCGTGTTTGTGATGTTAACTAGTATCCTACAATTGGTATCAAGAGCCATGGTTACATCCTAGGGATCTTAGAACTTGTGGTTTTTGGTTTGTTTTGGTTTCTACTTGTTTAGGGTGGTTTTCAATCATTTTGGTGCTTGTTCGTGGTGTTTCTTGTGATCTTTCTTGTACTTCTAGGATTAGAAAGGTTAGATTCATCTAGTTTATCAGTTGGTTGGACTAAATCTAACGTTTGGGGCTTGTACGAATTGGTTTGGAGCTTGTTTCATGGCAGCGGTTTGCTCCTCGTTAAAAGATTCTTAGCAGCGGTTAACTTGGTGTTCAGCGGTTAGTAGCAGCGGTTAAGTACAAGTAGTGGAGCGAGCATTACGCTGTACTTTGTACTATTTCAGCGGTTAACTTCCAGCGGTTTGTTTTTCAGCGGATAGTTTGGGAGTTTAGCGGTTAGTAATAGCGGTTAAGTACAACTAGTGGAGCGACCATTACGCTGTACTTGGTACTGTGTTAGCGGTTTCTTTCCAGCGGTTAACTTATCAACGGTTAAGTCGGAAGTGGTTACTGTGCAAGCGGTTATTCTGTCCGGTTATTCTGTCCAGCGGTTACTTTAAGCCAGCGGTTACTTATTCAGCGGTTACCTCTTCAGCGGTTAAGCTATAGCGGTTACTGTATCAGCGGTTACATTGTTCAGCGGTTTGGTCAGTTTAGCGGTTTCCTTGTTGACTTTAGTAAAATCCCAGGAAAGAATCTATTTCTCGGTTTAAGTCACGTGTGTTGTAAAATACCGTCTAAAACTCTTTCATCATGACTACTGTAACATCTATTGATGATATTCAAGCTGCTGGGTCTGACACTCGACCCCCCATGCTAGACAGAACTAATTATGAGTCTTGGGCACAAAGAATCCGGTTGTATTGTCAAGGGAAAGAAAATGGGGAGAACATTCTGAAATCAATTGATGAAGGTCCGTTTCAAATGGGCACTACTAGAGATGTTATCACCACTAATGAAGATGGCACAGTCAACTTTGGAATTGATAGACCACGTACTTACAATGATCTTAATGAAACGGAAAAGAAACGTTATGATGCTGACATCAAAGCTTCAAACATTGTAGTACAAGGACTTCCTAAAGACATCTACAAGCTGATCAACTTTAACACTGAGGCCAAGGCAGTTTGGGATAATGTCAAAGCATTGCTTGCTGGGTCAGAACTTACAAAGGAAGATCGTGAGTCTCAATTGTACGATGAATTCGAGAACTTTAAGATGAACCCAAGTGAAAGCATCAATGACTATTATGTCATATTTCACAAGCTTGTGAATGATATGAGAATGATCAGAATGACAATGCCCAACATCCAACTCAACTCAAAGTTTGTCAACAACATATCTCCAGAATGGGATCGGTTTGTTACGGCTGTGAAGCTTAACAAGGGACTAAGAAACACCAACTATGAACAGCTCTATGCCTATCTCCAACAACATGAGAAACATGCATTGTATGATCGACAGCTAAGAGAGAAATTTCACCCATCTCATGACTCTCTTGCTCTAATCTCCAGTGCTCATGGACGTCAACAATTCACAGCTGACTTAGTCAAACCAACCACAACTCAAGCAACGCAGAATCAGTCCTCTCTTGGTCAAACTCCCAGCCAATCAACAAATGTTATGACTAATCAATAAGCATCTGGGAATGCTTACATGGACAAGAGAATTGATAACCTCTCCAACCAAGTCTCAATGCTTGTTCAACATATCAGAAGCACTCTTCCTCAAACCAACAATCAACTCAGAACCTCATCTAATCCACGTAATCTTGCTGTTGTGGAAGATGGGCGTATTGTGGTTCAAGGTAGACAAAATGTCCGAGGAAATGTTCTGAACAGAATGGGAAATGGTAATCAAAGACTAGGAAGGCAAATCAAGTGCTATAACTGTGGTGGGCTAGGTCATATTGCTAGAAATTGTACTGAACCAAAGCGTCCTCAGAACTCCGATTACTTCAAAGACAAGATGCTATTGATGCAAGCTCAAGAAAATGGATTTAAATTGGATGAGGAACAGCTGCTCTTTCTTGCTGGTGATGAGGGAAACACGTTTGATGCTGATGTGGATGATCAACCTGTTCAGGATCTTGCTTTGAATGATCCAAACATCTTCCAAGCTGAAGATTGTGATGCATTTGATTCTGATGCTGATGATGAACCCACTACTCCGACCATCTTTATGGCTAAGCTTACATCTGCAATCGCATCAGCAAATCAGTCAGGACCCTCAAAATCTTCCATCATTTCAGAGGTACTCAAAATTTATGACACATATTAAACAAGTGTCATTCCAACGATACTTGATGAGGTGGATCAAACTAATATTGTCAGTTTAGATGATGTTGGTTTGAGAAATACTAATATTTCCTCAAAACAACAGCATATGGATAACAATAATGAGTCTGATGGACCGAGTAGAGTATCTAAGGACACACTTGTTGATGATGTGATGCACCATCAAAAGAATCATAACGAAGTAAATCACACCGACACTTTTGATTCAAATTCTGCTAATATGGGTAATAGCAATGTTGTCCCATATGAGCAATACTTGAAACAAAGTGTCGAGACTGCTTTACCCAGTGATGACTCTTCCGTTAATATTGATAATTGTGATTATGATGAATATACTGCTGTAATTCCTGATGATACCTTAACCACTAGGATTAATATTCTCAAAGATCAGGTGAATATGTTTCAACAACGTGCAAAATTTGAGTTAACTGAACGTGAGCAGAAAATGAATTGGCAAATGTGTGCATATATTACCGAAAGGAATTTAAAGGAAGAAAAGTTAAGAGGTGAATTAAAATCTTTGCAAAATCAAATCAATCTAACTGTTAAACAAAAACAGGAGATCCAAAATAGTGTAAACACACTAAAATTAGATTTTCAAAGAAAAGAAGCTACTCTCCTAAACGATTTTTCTAATTTAAAGGCCTTAAAGAATAAACTTGAAAACAAATTGTACACATAAGGCCAAACCATTCAAACTGCTCAAATGATACAAAAGCACATTAAACTTCTTGATAAGCATAGTGATAAGGATACATGTTTGCCTAAAACTAATTATCTTAGGAGCATTAGTGCCTCGCAACCTGCCATATATGACTTCAATGTAATGCTTAAACCTAATCATGATCCCCCTGATGTGCGTGATACTGAAGAGATTGATGCATGTGAAACTGAAAATAGGAAAAGACTTGAGAATAGAATGAAGGATCCCTTGTGCATAGAAAATAAGGTTAATATCAAGCCTCACAACTACTATGAACAGAACCTTTTGACAGTATTTGCACCTCAGACTAGGTTAACTCCTGAACAAATTTTCTGGGCCCTAGATGTTGAAAAAATGAAGGCTGAACTTCTTTTGACTACCCCTCCCCTTAAGTTTGCTAAACCAACGGTGTATCCTCCCAATACACCCATGAACCTTGTCCAACTTACGCTTCCTACTAAATGTAAAACTCTTATAAGCATGTGTGTTTTGTATCAAATGTTTGCGGATTTTGATAAAACATGTAAAAAGAGAATTACTCCAACGGGAATTACCGAAGGAGAAAGGGGTTTTGAAGTTACAAAAGAATGTTATCTCACTAAGGTCATTCCGTTTTTTAAACTAATCAAAGAACATTTTGAATACATGGAATCGTCTCTTAAAACTAAGATTAATGAAATGAAAGAGGTGTTTAAGAATCAGGAAATGGAAGGAAAGCAAACTGTAATAGATCTTCAACATAGTGAAATTGCAAGGAAGAATGCTCTCATCATAAATGATAATTTGATTGCCATGTGCATTGCTCAAGATGTGTTTTATACTGCTACTGATTCCTCGATAAATGCTTCCCAATTTCATGAAATGTCTGTTACATTGCAAGTTTTCCAGAATCGTGTTGTTGAGCTTGAGGAGGAGAATTTAAAACTGCGCCAAAAAATTCTAAAAGATGATCATGATAACATGGTCAAGCATTTTTCAAAACTAGAGGTTGATAATCTTAACTTACAATTAAGATTCCAACACCTAGAAGAGAGCATTAAAAACTCAAATGCCAAGACATCTTCGGATGCTCCTGAATTTGATGCAGTTTTTGAATTAGCCAAACGGGATAAAATAATTCAAGCTTACACTAATACGATTCGAAAACTAAAGCTTCAAATTGCTCATTTAAAGTCTGAGAAATGTGATGTGAATATGAATGATTGTGTCATGAATGATAATAATTGTGAAATGATTGATACCCAGAAACCTACGTGTCTAGATTCTCAATGTTTTCAACTTCAAAACATCATTAACAATTTGAAACATGAAAATGAGTGTTTTCAAGCTAAAAACTCAAAAATCAAACAACACTTCAAAGAGCTACATGAATCTTTCAAAGTCTCTCGTGTTAAATCAAATGAAAAAGTGTCTTCATTGTTAAATGAAATTGAGAATCTAAAGACTAAGGTGAAAGGGAAAATTCCTGTCAATTCTTGTGATCGCAAGCTTCCCAATGCTTCTAAAAGGACTGTTGATGATGCCATTAATGTTCCTCTTCCCCTTAGGAATAATGCGTTTGTTCATAGTGAGTACCTTAGGTATCTTAAGGATTGCCTAGATATTCTTTGCGAAACCATTGAAGAAGTTAGAATGGTGAGACCTATGGACATTGGCATTCGTGATGTGTATTATCTCACCAACAGATCATATGAGCTCTTAGATTATGATATAGGTACATGTCCTAAAGCGGTCTGCATGCGTGATAAGACTGATAATTCTCCCTCTAAGGTTAAGAACAAGCATGTCACATTTAAAGAGCCCATAAAGTCAGTAGAACATAACACATCTTACACCATAAATCAATCAGCTGCTTCTTGTTCTAATGTTACCATCATTAATCTACAGGAGTAAAAGTTGACACTTATGCTAGCAAGTCAAAGTCTAATTGCAATACTAGGAATGATAGGACTTCGCCAGCTAAAAGTGCTCAAGGAAAGAAAGTAGAAGACCACCTTAGGAACAATAAGACTGATCTAAATGTCGTGAATCGTGTTGATTCTAGTATTTGCTCTAGGCGTACTATAATTAATTCGAATTCTAAAACCATTTGTGAGATCTGTAATAACTCTTTAATTTCTGGAAATCATGATGTGTGTGTTAAGACATATTTGAATGCTTCTTATGAATCTCCTGGTTGTCGTGCTGTCTATTATAAACGTGAAAAACTTGTTTGGAAAGCCACAGGAAGGATGTTTACTAATGTTGGTTATCATTGGAGACCCACTGGAAGGATAGTTTCCATAGGAAATAAACGTCCACTTACTAAGCATTTTCATCCTAAGGCATACAATAATAGAGTTTGGAAGGAGACTGGTAGAACTGTTCCTATTAGTACCCAATGCGCTAATCATAAGCCTAGTCCCCCTGCACACCATGTCATGTCTAAAGATGCTAGTAATGTTTCTTCCTTTGTCAATGTTAACAATGTCTGTGCTAACCAATCGGACCCCACTTCTGGTTGGGGATCCAAGTTTTTCCGTTATCCATATCTGTCTGGTTCCAAATGCAGGTTGTACAAATCGCCCTGTGGTATTTGGACTCAGGCTGCTCAAAACATATGACGGGGGATCGCTCGCGGCTCAGAAATTTCGTGAAAAGGTTTATCGGGACAGTTAGATTCGGGAACGATCATTTTGGTGCTATAATGGGTTATGGTGATTATGTAGTTGGCAATAGCGTGATTTCAAGAGTTTATTATGTAGAAGGGCTTGGGCACAATCTGTTCTCCGTGGGACAATTTTGTGATTCTGATTTAGAAGTTGCCTTCAGAAAACATTCTTGTTTTGTTAGAAGATTGGATGGTGTAGATCTTTTGAAAGGGAAACGTGGCACAAACCTCTACATTATATCCATTGAAGATATGATGCAAGCATCTCCAATCTGTCTACTATCTAAAGCCTCTAAGAACAAATCATGGTTGTGGCATCGTCGTTTGAACCACTTGAACTTCGGTACCATCAATGAACTCACTCGCAAAGATCTTGTTCGAGGCATGCCCAGGCTGAAGTATGAAAAGGATCACCTGTGCTCCGCGTGTCAACTTGGCAAAAGCAAGAAGCATACTCACAAACCCAAAACTATCAACACCATTATGGAAGTTCTTCACACCCTTCACATGGGCCTCTGCGGTCCCATGAGAGTGCAAAACATATTTGGAAAGAGATATGTGTTAGTGATCGTCGATGACTACTGTCGATTCACATGGGTTAAATTTCTCAGATCCAAGGATGAAACTCCATAAATCATCATCAAATTAATCAAGCAGCTGCAAGTTGGTCTCAATAAAACTGTTAGATTCGTCCGCACAGATAATGGAACAGAGTTTGTCAATCAGCAACTTACCCAATTCTATGAAGATCAAGGAATTACTCATCAACGTAGTATTCAACGAACACCTCAGCAGAATGGAGTTGTTGAAAGACGAGATCGTACACTTATAGAGGCAGCACGAACTATGTTAATCTTCTCCAAGGCCTATGTACCTATGGGGAGAAGCAATTGCAACTGCTTGTTACACCCAGAATAGATCACTAATACATTCCCTCCACTGTAAAACACCTTATGAGCTAGTACATGGAAGAAAACCCGATCTCTCATTCCTTCGAGTGTTTGGTGCATTATGCTACCCAACTAATGATGGCGAAGATTTGGGAAAACTCAAAGCAAAAGCTGATATTGGAATGTTCGTTGGCTATGCACCTAACAAGAAGGGTTACAGAATCTACAACAAAAGAACCCGAAAAATCATGGAGACTATCCATGTCACGTTTGATGAGCTGACCGAGCAAACGGTTCCTGAATACTCCAGTTCAGGACCCGCATCTAATCTCTGGACTCCTGGACCAATCAGTTCAGGACTTTCTCTACCCTCAACCACAGATACTCCTTCTGCACCACCTTCTAGTGAGGATCTGAAGAAGCTATTTGATCCAATGTATGATGAGTATTTTGAACCCCAACTGAGAGTCAAACCAGCTCAACAAGTCATAGGTCCAGATGCTGCTGCTAATGAAGAACATGTACCTACAAACGAGCATCCCACCTCCATCTCACTTAGTCAGAATGCTCCATCTTCTAGTCATTCAAATCCCACTGATCAACATTCTTCAATTCCTCAAGAAGAAGCATCTGATAACACCTTTGAAGTGAATCCTTTTACTCAACCACCTGATGAACCATTTGTCAACATCTTTGCTCCTGAACCATCTACATTGGCAACCTCCTCAGAAGATTCCAACACTGCTACTTCAACACCTAGTCATCAATTTCATGAGCATATCAGGAAATGGACAAACGATCACCCGATTGACAACATCATTGGTAACCCATCCAGACCGGTATCTACAAGACGACAACTTGCCACAGATGCTTTATGGTGTTTTGTTGTCAACGTGTTGTCCAAGACCGAACCAAAGGATTACAAAGATGCTTTAACTAAAATGTCCTGGTTCACGGCAATGCAAGATGAAATCCATGAATTTGACAGACTGGATGTTTGGGAATTAGTGCCCCCTCCTGACTGTGCAATGATTATCGCCCTCAAATGGATCTTCAAAGTAAAGCTTGATGAATATGGTGAAGTGTTAAAGAACAAAGCTCGACTGGTGGCCAAAGGATACAGACAAGAAGAAGGCATCGACTTTGAGGAATCATTTGCACCTGTCGCCAGAATTGAAGCTATCAGAATCTTCCTTGCCAATGCAGCTAGTCAGAACATGGTTGTCTACCAAATGGACGTGAAAACTGCCTTTCTCAATGGTCACTTAAAAGAAGTAGTGTATGTAAGTCAACCAGAGGGGTTTGTTGATCCTGAACGTCCAAATCATGTTTATCGATTAACGAAGGCACTATATGGCCTTAAACAAGCACCCAGAGCATGGTATGACACTCTATCCAAATTTCTCCTAGCCAATCAATTCACCAAAGGAGCTGTTGATCCTACCTTGTTCACAAGAAAGTTGAGAGAGCATCGTCTCTATGTTCAAATCTATGTGGATGACATTATCTTCGCATCTGCCGATCCATTGGAATGTGATAGGTTTGCACAAGAGATGAGTACTGAATTCCAAATGTCCATGATGGGGCAAATGTCTTTCTTCTTGGGACTTCAGATTTCTCAAAATCCACACGGTATCTTCATCAATCAATCCAAGTATGCAAGCGAAACGCTCAAGAAATTTGGATTTGAATCATGTGAACCTGTTGACACTCCAATGGTGGAAAGAACAAAGTTGGATGAAGATGTTGAAGGAGCACTTGTAGACCAAACCAAATATCGAAGCATGATCGGATCATTGATGTACCTCACGGCTAGCAGACCTGATCTCTTATTTGTTGTTTGCATGTGTGCTCGTTATCAATCTAGACCTACAAAGAAGCATTTAGAGGCAGTCAAAAGAGTCTTTATATATCTACAAGGAACTATTCACATGGGCCTTTGGTATCCAAAAGACACAGCAATGGCTCTCACTGCCTACTCTGATGCTGATCATGCTGGTTGTCAAGATACTCGTCGAAGTACTTCAGGAGGTGCTCAATTTCTAGGAGATAAACTGGTTAGCTGGTCATCAAAGAAGCAAATGAGTACATCAATCTCCTCAACAGAGGCTGAATACATTGCCATGTCATCCTGCTGTGCTCAAATCCTTTGGATGAGGTCTCAACTATCTGACTATGGTTTTGTGTACAATAAAGTTCCGATGTACTGCGACAACAAAAGTGCCATTGCTCTTTGCTGCAACAACGTCCAGCACTCTAGATCAAAGCACATCGACATTCGACATCATTTCATCAGAGAACAAGTGGAAAAGGGAATCGTGGAACTCTACTTTGTGAGGACGGAATTTCAGCTGGCTGACATCTTCACTAAGGCACTCCCTAGAGAACGGTTTCAATTTATTCTCCCGCGCCTTGGATTGAAGAGTATCACTCCTGAATCACTCAAAAGTCTTCAGGAAGATAACGAGGAGTAACTGATTCACTTCACATATCCTTTTACAACATCACAATGGTTTGCTATTACTTCAGATAGCAACCCGGTCTTCAAAATCCGTGTAAAAACATGTTTTCATGTTTTCACTGTGTGTGGATTATCCGAAATGTTGTACGCTTCAGTGCAACCTTTCTAGTAAAAGAAGAGAAGTCTTCTTTTCCCAAAATCTCCTTCTTCTAAAAATTCTTCAAAAGAGATTTTGTGGTGTACAAGGTGGTTATCGGTCCGAAATTTTCTCGTATACGTTACCACTCACATTAATGGCTATTAAACGTTAAAATGGAAAAACGGGTCATTAATTGAGGGGGGGCATATGTGCTCAAAATTTCTGTACCTTTAAAAACTTTGTGCACCAGCCACAGTGAAACTAAAAAGTTTCTCAAAATCAGTAATCGTTTAAAATTTTATCACATGTCTCTCCAAAGCTTTTTAGAAAATCATTTAAATCAATTGGGATCACAAAATCTCAAAAGATTTGAAATTTTATGATCGGGGGAGAGAATGTGATTTAAATATAAAAACTGATTTAAAAGTGATGTTTTTGGACTCATAAAAGAATGTTTTTGGACTTAAAAGAACGCTCCCTTATGTGCTAAAATGATAAAAATTTTGGATTTTAAGCAAAGCACATATTAAGGGGGAGCAAGTGATGGAATGTGATGTTTTCTTAGCTCATGTTTTTAATGCTGCAATTGTGAAATCCTTTTTCAGAAATTGAGCTTTGAATTCATCACTTAAATGTGATGTTTATTGGACTTTAAAAGAAGTTTTGAACTAAAAAGAATCGCTCCCGTATGTGCTAAAATTTTAAAAGGATTGTGGATTATGATCAAAGCACATATTGAGGGGGAGCAAGTGATTGTAAAATGATGAATAAATGATCTCAAATGAATGCTCACCCGTATGNGAGCTTTGAATTCATCACTTAAATGTGATGTTTATTGGACTTTAAAAGAAGTTTTGAACTAAAAAGAATCGCTCCCGTATGTGCTAAAATTTTAAAAGGATTGTGGATTATGATCAAAGCACATATTGAGGGGGAGCAAGTGATTGTAAAATGATGAATAAATGATCTCAAATGAATGCTCACCCGTATGTACCAAAGCTTTAAAGACTTTCAAAATTGATTCAATCAATGGGCACATATTGAGGGGGAGCAAGTGGCTAAGAGTCTTTCGCGTGTTTTTACAATAAAAAGTAGAAACCGTGAATTGCTTATGACTCAGAATTTGACTCTTGAATTGACGAAACATGTAATGTCGTGAATCGAAATGACTTGTCCTGGCCGGGTAATAATTTCAAGCTGGTCTAACCAGTGATGTAAACGTGTCTCGAAAAGGACTAGTCAAAGTAGAAAGTACCAGTTTCGAGAAACTCTTCTTAGATGTATACTTTGACGGGTCTAACTTCCTTTTAAGGAATTTTAACAACTTCAAGTTAGTTATTAGGGCTAGTTATCACCTAAAAGCTGATAATGGATCCCTTTAACTAAGCAACATAAACGTGTCCCTCCGGTATATGTCTATTAAGAGCTGATCAATATAAATAAGTGCAACTCACCCCTACATGTGCAAATTTCTTTCTTTCTTTTGAGCACATGTTAAGAGGGGAGTATTTGAAAATGATAAAACTCTCAAAGTGTCAACAAAATGTGTTTCTTCTTCATAAAAACTTTGAGAGAATTTTCAAAGATTTGGTTATATGGAGATTATGGAAATATACCAAAAGACCGACCAATTTCATTTAATGCATGGAGTTATAAGGATGGTTAGGTTAGGTATACGTTCCCATGATCCACCAGAACCGGAAGAATCTTCCCAGGTACAATCCAATAGATAGATTAGAAGTCCTTAGGAATGATTGAAAAAAGGAGAAAATTGAGAAAGGAAAAAGTGCCGACTAAGACTGAGCTAGGACTGGAACAAACCCAACAAGGTTCTAGTTATGAAGTCTTGGTAAGCACTGAAGGGGTTGAAGAATTAAAAAGAAATGAAATGAGAAAGGGTGAAAAGAAATAGCCCTCCATTTATTCAACCTTAGGGCAGACACCGGGTTCAATTCATATGTGTTGACATAAATAATGCGTAAAAACGTTATTTATATTTTTCGATATCTCTACGTTTTGATGATCACAAAATGGAAAATCATTAAACGTAATATTACTACGTAAACAAGTATTAAGCTAGTTTATATCATTATATCCAACTTAATCACTCAAGGTATGAATAAACAAGTGCTTAATACAT
>LBNU01034695.1:70043-84688 GCA_014162995.1 Artemisia annua
TCCCATGGAGCTTACTTGAAGCTCATGGTGACACTTGCTTGTGTTGCATCCACAACCGAACAATTGTGTTCGGGCTTAGAGATGAGATCCACTACATGTTCTCCAACATGGAAAACATGTTACATCAACTTCAAACCACCACCAACTCAACTCCACCACCACCAACAACAACCACACCTCCACCACCACCATCCACAAACACTCCTCCACCATCACCATCACCATGCTCACCATCCATCCCACTCTATTGAACATGCATGGAAATTGAAAAATAAAATTATTTTCAAACATTTTGGGTGGCAAGCTCTAGGGGAACTTCTATGTTGAAGCTTTAGTTTATTAGTTGAGTAATGGTTGTAAGCCTTTAAGGCTTTTGTTGGTTGCTATTTCCATTATGTCTATTGTAATTGACTTAGTCTATCAATATTATGATTATGTTTATTAAAGTTATGGTTGTGTTTAGTTCTTGCATGCTATATATACACATATATGTTGCTTGTCCACTAAATATTTTTTGCAAGAATTCCATATCTCGATTCCATTATGACCTTAAACGAGGGGGAGTATACGTCAAGGGGGAGCTCCAAGCTATTCGGGATAAACCTTTTTGATGCTAACAAAAAGGGGGAGAAGTGATATAAACTAATATTAATACTTGCATATATACTAATTTTTCGCTTAATGAGTTTAGATTTTGTAATCATCAAAAAGGGGGAGATTGTTGACATAAATAATGCGTAAAAACGTTATTTATATTTTTCGATATCTCTACGTTTTGATGATCATAAAATGGAAAATCATTAAACGTAAGATTACTACGTAAACAAGTATTAAGCTAGTTTATATCATTATATCCAACTTAATCACTCAAGGTATGAATAAACAAGTGCTTAATACATCTCATGATCAAAGGGGTATTTAATTAATTAATACAAAGTTTATTTAATTATATAAACATATTATATAATATTGAAAAACAATTTTGGTAATAAAGAAAAATGTTTCAATCATACTAAATATATGAATTCAAATTTTTAACCAAAATCAGTTAATTTTTCACCAAATAAACTTTCCCCACAAAGAGACAAAAAATCTGGCCGTTACAGCTGGGCGGCCCCCTTAATTTTAAGGGGGCCGGCCATGAATTAAGGGGGCCGGCACGCTCCTCTGTCAGATTTTGTCAGAATTTTTCCCCTATAAATACCACCTTAAATCTGGTATTTTTCCTCACCTTTTGCACGAAAAATTCAGATCTCAAATATCTCTAAACATCTTCCAAAACCCTTTGATCATTAGAGTGATCACCACCATCACTCAAGTTCCACATGCTCATACCAACATCTACCAGGAGTCGTCAGTGCTTTTCAACCCTGAAGATCTACTCAACAAAGATGTATGAGCATGTTGGAAAGGCGTTTACTCTCCAAAGACAAAAAAGTTGAAGATTGATGCAGATTGTTGAAAAGATGCAGATTCATCATCACATGCTTACACTTCAACATTATAACTCAAGAAATCATGATCAAAGAATGGGCTTCGACTATGCTTCCACAACTCTGATGCAGAAGATCATGATCAAGAAAAGTGTAAGCATGACATCACAAAGACTATCACTACATCACAAAGAGACACATACACTCAAAGATGACTTGAAGCTAAAGATATGGATGAAGAACAAAGACCAAAGTCAAAAGATCATCATATACATCAAGGAAGTCATCTTGAGTCGTACATCAATGAAGAATCAACGACTACGAGCTACAAAAGTATCTACAAAGATCTCAATGCAAGAAGTCAAGAATCAAGATCAACAGTGGATACAATAGTATCTACAAAAGGGTGACCTCTCTTAGGGGGAGATTGTTAGGAATACGATTTTGGTTGAAGAAAGATTCGGTCACCCAAGAGAAATATTCGGTCGCCCTCGACATGATTTAGCATTGCTTAGCTCGTAGTTGTTATATTAGTTAGTTAAAAGTAGTTTAGACGTAGATTAGTTCGCGGAAGAAGGACGGGTCTTTACCCACTGTATACCTGATCCGCAGCCCAAGTGGCAAAACACATTGTATATAAACCCCTCTCCATCCTTGGAGAGGGTAAGCCTTCTCTCATAATCTATTTTTTTTTTTGGTTTCTCTCTAAGGCTTCACTTCTTTCTCTCTCTACTTTCTCTCTCTAAATCTATCTCTTTCTTTCTTACTTATACGAACCAAAACCACACGAGTTTTCGTGTTTGTGATGTTAACTAGTATCCTACAAATTACAACATTTTTAGTTTAGATTTTAAGTGAGTTATGATTTTCTTGAAATATTCGGCAACTTTGGGCCTATTTTTGTCTAACTTAAAAGTTGAATTTTGCAAAATTTAAAACACGAAAGTTTTACCGTTCTTTACCTAGAAATTTGAATCACTTATTTCCGATATGATATGAGTGAGATATCACATTTTTAAAATGCCGTTTTGAACATATTTAGTGAACATAAGGTGTTTAATAAAATGCTTAAGAGAGATTTCACTTATAAAAGTGCATTTAAATGCATTAATTGGTGTACCACAATACACTTTCAATTATTTGTTCATAGTGTATACGCAAGTTGATGATGAAAAACGAACTGATGAACTGATGAACTGATAAACTGATGAACAACGTAATCTAACTAATGAACTGATGAAAAAGGCTAACTGATTAACAAGACTAACTGATGAACTGATGAACATTGTGACCCAACTGATGAACATTGTGATTTTTTAAAGAAAAATGATAAAAAAATATGGTTTTTTTAGAAGACCATATGTGACTTTTCTTTAGAAAACTGATGAACAACGTGATTTTTTTTGTGCCGTTTGGCTCACACCTGTTGCAACTATTTGAATCGAATGATTCTTAAATTATTTGTTTGGTGTATGCTTTGACTTTTACAACAGTATTCATATGCATAGACAAGGGATTCGAGGATACCACTGCCAACATGTTGGTTTGAGAGAAAGTGTGGGCCACTATGTCATATAACCTTTTATTATTATTATTATTATTATTATTATTATTATTATTATTATTATTATTATTATTTGTTTTCTTCTTGTGAATGTGGGCCTGTCAGTTTTCAATATATTATTTAATATTAAAATAATATTAAATCTCAAATCTTTTATCAATTCCATATTATAAAACAAACAATAATTTATACTATCATTTCTTTTCTTTCCCCTCTTTTTCTTTCAAACCTTTCCTAAATCAAAATCCAATTCCAATCCCACTTACAAACCAAACACACCCTTAGTTATTTGTTCATGATGTATTTGCAAGCTAGTAATGAAAAAAGAACTAATCAATACCACAATATAACTGATGAGTTGATGAATAACACTAACTGATGAATAAGACTAAGTGATAAAAGAGCCTAACAGATGAACTAATGAACAATGTGAACTAACTGAGGAAAACTGTGATTTTGTTTAAGAAAATTAATAAACTAATCAATTGATAAACAACTCTTTTTATTGATGAAAAAAGCTTTTATTGACGAACAACTTTTGTGTTAGTACAATAATGTGAAAAACGTCATTTGTATTATTCAGTCTCTATACATTTTAATAATCACAAAATATAAAAACACGTTACATAAAACTACACTTAATAAGTTTTTGATCGAGAAAACTCGTTTCGACAATGCTTCGACTACAACGTCACTTAAGGTATGAACAAACACTATACCAATTTTGTTAAAGTGATCAAAGAAGCTATTTTTCTTAAAACCTCACATTTTTATGCGATAAAATATTTTTACAAAAGTATTTTTGTAATGATAAAGAAATGTTTTAATAAGAAAATAAATTTGAATTTCAAATTCTCCAACAGCTAGTTTTCCCGCCTAAATCAGATAAAATTTTCACCCCATAAATTTTCACCACACCAGGACAAAAATATGAGCGTCTTAGGTGACGGTCCCTTAAATAGGCGACGGTCCCTTATATATATGAGACCGTCCAATGTTTACGGGACCGTCCCCCGATCGTCCTAGTGCCTATAAATACTGCACTATTCCCTACATAAAATTAATCCTCTTTTCACAAAAACATTTTGTTTTTTCTTCTTCCATTCTTTGATCACTATAATGTGTTGATAATATGTTTATAAGCGGTCCCGCTATCCGCTACTTCCAAGTGCAAGAGAAAAACGCTCGCATTCGTCAAGAAACGAAGTGTTATAGATTTGATGCGAGATTTGTATGACCTCGAAACGAAGCTTTACAATCCTCTAGGCAGTGTACCTAACCATTTTAGTGTAGTATATGTAAGTCCAAGGGATTGATCGATCTCTAGGGGAATAGTCTCGCAATAGTTGTGAAAAGGTTAAGATGTATGATGAATTAGGTCTAGAGGTGAGGGATGATTCTTTTTGTATTTTTATAATTTTTTGAAAGGAAGTAAAATATCGGTTTTTGAAAGAGTGGGCAGAATTAGTTATATTTTTAAATTTCTCAAAGGTAACATCTCATTTATATTTAAAAAATTAAATATATTATATCTATAAGTTTTTATTAAAAAACAATTGTAGTATTCTCCAATTAAGAAAAAATATGTGCCCGTTTTTGCCCATCTAACTTTTCGATGGGCAATATATGCCCATTTCATAAAAAGGATGAGGCTAAATGTGCCGAAATCTTTTACAAATTTGACAAAATTATCCCATTTCTTTTCTAGTTTTATTTTAGGCACAAATTGCCTGTTAACCAAGTTTAGTGAGGTAGATCGGGAATGAATCCACTAAAAAGAGAAAATAAAATAAGAAGAATGAGAAATGTTTGTAGCCACATATTTTAAATAGAGAATGAGAATTTTATGGGAGATGCATCTTATTTTGTAAGTGTATGTGAAATGTGGCTATTATTATTTATTATTATTGTTATTCTACTTTTATTTGTCATATGATCCTGTAACATTAAATTTGAAAAAATACATTCCTACAGCCGAAACCCAAAAAATCATAGTACCAATTTTTTTCTATGTTGACTAAGGGCCGTTGTACCTATGTAGTCGGTGAAGTAACTGTCGTCATTATTTGCTTCAAGGAAAATCTCATGTACCCAATTCAACATAGAAATAAAAATTAGTACAAGAACATGCTCTTCGTATTGTTGTAGACAAACAAACATGAATAACAGCAGCAACGGTGGTTCGAGGTTAGCAACGCTAGCTGAGCAACTCCGTCTTTACAAACCACCTGCTACTGATGAGCATGATCATGATGATGGAGTTGTTTCTGAAGTGGGTATCTTGGAATCTGCAACACCAGTTGTTGGTGTTTCGCAAAAATTCAGACCCAAAAAAGCTGCTGTTTTGATTTGCCTCTTTGAAGGTGAAAAGGGGCTTCGTGTCATCCTTACTAAACGCTCTTCTACCCTTTCTACACATTCAGGTATACTTCCTAAATATTTCCTTAAGAATTCTTTTGATCAGTTAGAATATCAAGATGGATACTAATTGGGACAAATCAAAATGTTTATTGAATAGCTAATGCAGTTAAAAAAAAAAAAATAAAAAAAAAAAAAAAAAAAAGTAGTCCATCGGTTAGAAAGTGTGAATTGAATCCGTTTGACCGTTTCAATGAAGGTCTTAGGTTGAATACAAAGGTAAAAGGATAACTGAATAACTCATATTTCAATCTCAAGTTGGTGGAAAGATATGCAATCCCAAACAAGAAATGAATGGAATGTAATTGTCTAGCTTTGACTTTTAAAGTCTTTCTTTCTCAACTTTGACCTTAAATATTTTTGTTTCTGTTATATACTAATATTTAATAAAAATTATACCAATGGAAATACATTTAAACCTAATCCATTCATATATTTTGCAACAAATATTATATAGCACAAACAAAAATATTTAAAGTCAAAGCTGAAAAAGAAAGTCCTAAAAAAGTCAAAGTACTATTTTAATGTGGAACTTCGAAATATCATTTTGAGGGTTGTGTGTCGAATTCCACTTCATCCTTATTTTCTTTCAAGTTTGTGTGTGTTTGATGTGTTTCCATGTTGATAAACTGTTACACAAATTGTAGTTATGAATCCTGGCTAACAGAAAATGGGCACATGATTTGTGATCTTGATTTTTAAGTAGGTGTATAGGTTTCTGAATTATTAGAAACAAGTTTAGAAATATTAACATATACGCATTTTCATTTTCTGCTCCCAAGCGGCCGACTCTGTGGGTGTGTTAATTTGCAACATTGGGCATGTGGAATCAATTATACTTTCTTAATCATATCTGTCTAATGGAAGTAGTAATAAGCTAAACAATAACATCTAAGTGCAAAATGCCTAGTGGCAAAAAGGCTTGTGAGTTGTGACTATTACTCTAAGATGTGTGAGGTCTCAAGTTCAATTCCTGCTAGGTGCAACCTCATGAAAAGGGAGGGCTTTACGCGGCGGTGGGGTCAAACCCTGTGGATTAGTCGGCCAAAAGGTAGGGAACCATGGTTACCAAAAAAAAATGACATATTTAATATGAGAAAGCCATCATTCACGTTATCTCAAATCAGAGCCTTTTTTTTCTTTTTGTAGTAAATGATGGTCGCTTATGCCTACATAGATTAAGATTTAATGAATACTTTTAAGAAAAGACCATTTGTTTATAATTCATATTAAATGCAGTTTATGTGTACTAGATTATAAATGCCCCTGTATACGTCAAATGCGAGAATTTCATACTGTTGAAGCAATTCCAGCCAGTTAATATATGTTTATTGAATTATGAGTGCAGGTGAAGTTTCATTACCTGGAGGGAAAGCAGATAAAGATGATGTTGATGATGCTGACACAGCTACAAGAGAAGCAAAGGAAGAGATAGGTCTTGATCCTTCGCTTGTAAATGTTGTCGCCCTTCTTGAGCCTTTTTTGTCTAAGGTATGTCATCATGTCTTTTTGCCTTTTTCACATTCTGATGCTTTTATTTAGCTAGTCAAGTGAAGATAAAATCGAGAGTTAATCAGGTAAACATGGTGCAGAGTAAATTTATAATTTTCTTTTACTTCTCTTCTTTTGGGTAAAAGTCAATGTTTTATGATGTGTAGTCCAATTTTTGTGGATATTAGCTGTAATAATTTATAGTAATTTTGATAAAAGTATACCACATTTTGGTTTGCGCGATCCAAAATGTAAAACATGGGTCAGTCAGCATTTCCTGCAACTATGAGAGTTATCTCAGTACGCAACATGTAGGACCTGCCAAAACAGCCTGATGTAACTTATTTGGGCAATAAATTGCCGTCACAATAATTATAATTGCTATATAGCTGAAGACTTTGCAAACTGCATCCAAGTGGCTGAAATTGTTGTCCCCTACCCATTCATACTTTAACATTATTACTTACTTGTAGTGTGGTTGTGGACTTATGAAATAGTTACTAAAAGTCTACAACCACTGCATTATTGTATAGATTCTGTCAGGCTTTAACCATTCCATTAGGTGAAAGTGTTAAAGTTTCTTTTAGTCGATATTTGTATATGCTGGAATGTCATGTTTGTCTTATCCAATAAGTAAAGCAGAAAACTTTGGTTTCTTATGCAGCATCTTCTCAGAGTAATTCCTGTAATTGGCATACTTACTGATAGAAACGCATTCAATCCAACTCCTAATATAGCTGAAGTAGATGATGTGTTTGAAGCTCCCTTGGAAATGTTTCTAAAGGTATTCTTCTAGTTAAACCTCACAGCTGAGTAATGCTTCTACCCGAACATTTAACTTTTCAGGTCAAACATATACGGAGTAATTGTGTACATCTAAATTTGTTTTGAACTTCCCTACAAATGAACAAAGATTCTTATTTAGTTTATTTGGGTCAAGTCTAATATACTATAAAATTACTATTATGTTTTACTTTCATATATTCTGAAGTCAAAAGAGTCAACATGCGATCTCACTACGTCCATTCATACCTTTCATTTGAGAGAATAGCAAGGGTGGCAAAATGAGCCATGTGAAGATAGGTTTGAGTCAATACGGATAGAATTTTACAAGAAGAAGTTGGGTTGGGTGCCCAATAATCTTTGTACCCCGCTTAAGTTTGATCAATAGTTAGATTTATATATACAAATAGGTACAATTAATATTATGGTCAACGTGTTTGAACAAAAGCAATATAGAAGATTGGAAACACTTAAAATGTTATTTAAGGGTACTTTAAAACCCATATCAATAACATATAATCTAAATGAACCCATTTGTACATATATATTTGTTGTGATTGGCCCTTCTTATGAGCAGGATGAAAATAGAAGATCAGAAGAAAGAGAATGGCTGGGGGATAGGTATCTGGTTCACTTTTTTAACTATGAAACCGATGGTAAGAAGTATTTAATTTGGGGTTTGACTGCTGGGATATTGATTCGCGCTGCATCTATAGTGTACCAAAGACCTCCTGCTTTTCCTGAACAAACTCCCAAATTCAAGGTTCCTGGAATCATAGATAAGGACACCATAATGCCGTAAAACATGGACCTTAAATAAATATTCGTCAACCATTTTGTTGACCTAGAGTCCTTATACATTTGATTTGTTTGAAGCCTCTGAAGGGTGCAATGGGTGGCATTGAGAGAAGAAGTCCGCCCAGTGTGACAGATAATCTTGCAGCAAGGTCAACTTTATTCACTCTTAGATACCATATACTTCCATTGATCTGCATGTATACGCCTTATATGTATTATAACTGTTGTAATCGTGTGAACTTTGAACGGATCATATTTCTCATCAAGAATTTATGTTAATTGTTTCATTTTTAGTGATAGTTGGTTTATAGGATGCATAATGATGGATTTTTGTGAGCACGGGACAACAAATAACTAATACTATTGGCTATTGTCATTTATAGTTAATATTTTATTAATTTGCTAAATATCTTACACCCAAACACTCCGATCTTTCTAATAAACATGTGAAAAACACAAAAACACTAAAATATAGTTATCATATAACTCCGACCATTATAACCACGACACTCGCAACATAGTATAAACGCACATTCAATCAAGGCTGCCGAAATATGAGATTCCAGTGAAGACATTAATTTTCGATGGTCCAACGGAGAGGATAAAGCTTTGGTGTTAAAATGACTGACGTAGGAAGAAGAAAACGATGAGTGTTGGTGGTGCTAAAGAAGATGAGTGTCTTTGTTTTTTCACGTGTTTATGGGTAGTATGATGGTGTTTGGATGTAAGGGATTAAGCTAACTAAGCAATAAAATAAATAGGAATTAAAAGTTTGATACGTATTATAGAATGTTATAACAAGTTATGATATATTTTCAGGTGATTATCTCGATATAATAAAGCTCTAAGTATATTCATTTGTTACAGTTTTACCTAAGTAAAGTACGAGCCATGGATCAAACAAAAGATACGATTTCTAGTTTGTATATATGGTCTCAAGTGGATACGGATTATACAAAATACACGTTTTGTTGCATAACAAAATGATATGATTGGCAAGCTGACGACATCAGCTCCTCTAAACTCAGGAGAGTTAGAAATTATATATAGTAAAGAGATAGAATGATACATTATTGGAGTCTACATGAAAGTCAAACTTGTTTATTCTCATAGACGCAAAAACCAAAGAACAACTTCACAAATTGTAGCAAATTTGCTACGTGTTGAAACAATAATACTAAGTAATATAGTTGCATTCCTTCCCTCCTGCCCTCTTTGCCACTTTCATCCTCATGCCGATTTAAGATTCTGCGCATTTAAAATCGTTACAAAAGGTGACATGCAAACAAGAAGAAACAAACAACCAAGAGAACATACATCCATGGAAATACAAAGTTGCAATGTCTATGAGTAGCAAAGGCTAGGCGCGTTTAGTTCGGGAAAAAAATATCAATTTTCTATTTGAGTTCTTAAAAAAAGAATATAAAAAATGCGTTCAATTGACATTGTTTTTTATTTTGTAGAATTAAAGAAGAGGATGTTTGACTAACCCGTTTCTCTTCTTCTATCTTGGCCTTGATGAGAGAGTACATGGCGACTCCAGCAATAGCAATGGATGTACCAATGGCTGTTTGTGTCGAAATCTTGTTGCCTGCATATACCATATGAGTATAGTAACACATCAAATTAAATTATTGAGGCCAAACACATGAAATTAGATTATTGAGAACATGACTGAATGTTTACCGAAGACAATGATTGAGAAACCAATCACAAACACCCGTTTTAACACATTTCCGACCGCATGCGTAAGAGGTGCCACCCTTTCAAGTGTGTTGGTTGCAAGCTGAGAACCCAAGTAACAAACACAGAGTTCATTATCATAAACACGGACACAAAGATAGTTAAATAATGTCTATTTTAGGCTTTTAGCAAACACGCATGCTTCAACGAGTGTGTTTGTGATTCTTGTTTAGTTATTAATACTTATGGTATCTTTTATATAATAAAGCAAAACCCCTAGTGGGGACTTTTCAAATCAAATCATACTTTATTTAGTAATAATTTTATTATTAGAAAATAATTTTTAAGTTTTTAAATTTGTTTTGTTGATATATAAACAAGTAGAAGATCGATACAAAATTATAGATAAGCTGCAACTAACGATTGGATTAAACTTTTTTAATGATTATCTTCAATAATAAAAAATCATAAATAAAACAAGATAAATATTAAATTATTTTTTTAATAAATGAAAGTATATTATTCAAAAAGTTAGGAAAAACCTCGCGCGTGCGCGGGTATTATAACTAGTTCCTGTAAAGATATCTATACTATATATAAAGAGAATATACATTTGCATAAAACTTAAAAAAATGAGTAATTTTGTTAGGCTAAAATACCATTACTTATAAACGCAATTCAATTTATTAAATATTTAAATACTCAATTATAATTTAAACCATTAACTTTCTTTACTCTCACTTACTCCACACTCAAAAAAAAAAAAAAAAAAAAAAAAAAAAAAAAAAAAAAAAAAAAAAAAAAAAAAAAAAAAAAAAAAAAAAAAAAAAAAAAAAAAAAAAAAAAAAGCAATTGAACATGCAAATTGACGCTATTATACACCATCGCCGCTATGTGCGGGCAATCATCTAGTATATCTAAATGGTAGCAATTTAAGAAGCGAGTTTCAATCTGAAGGGGAAAAGTTTGAATTTTGAGTTTTTGACCCGCACTTGCTAAACGTAGTTATATCTTGTGTGAATGTTATATGCCTAGAAACATAATCATATTTTATGCTTTCTATTTAAAGCATCCATTTATCATACATCTGCTAAAAGTCAAACTTTTGTTGCATGATTCCATCAAGGAATAACACCTTAGTAGGATATAAAATAACTCATCTGACAATCTTGTGTTTTTGATGTAGCAAAAGAAAGAGACATATATACCTGATTGTAGAGGTGATAGAACATTCCAACCCAAAAGAGATCAGATAAAAACTTAGTCAATCCGACTTTAGCAATTGCATCATTGAACCCATGCTTTAGGAGTTGAGGTCCCTCCAACTATTGGATGATCAAGGGAATTAAGTAAATAATTTTCAAATTATGAAGCGCTTCACACCATCAAAAGAGAGGGATTTCTACTCACAATTATAGCAGGTGGAATACAAACGAAGAGAGCAATGATGGTAATGTAGGCATACAAGTTGGTACTGTCCATATCAGTCTGCAAAGAAAACAAGATCGCCATAAAGCATCCCAAGTTCAAGAGTATTTTTAATAGAGGAAAACCAGGGTCTATTCTTTAGATCTCCAATTGTGGATCAAGTACATTAGAGGTGTGTAGATGTAGCAATTTAACCCATTAACTTACAATAACATGGGTCAAATGGATAATTTCGTTTTTTACTATTTATATGTTTTGTAATTATGTTTGAAATTTACTAATTATAATTCATTTTTTTAAGGATTTAGACAGACGTTGTTTCTGGTCAATCCCACATATTTCAAACGGTACAAACACAGTACCCATTACCCGTTACCCAACCCGCATGGTAGTCCATTGTGCAACCTCTGGATTTATGAACTGGACCAACAAAATGAATACCACGAACGAAAAAGTGGGATATTAGCATAGAGGATAACCATGGCTTTCTTGGAGTAGATACTCCTGTAAGTAAAGGAGATATTGGAAATCATGGCACTGATAAAGCCTAGCCAGTTGAATGACAGCTCAGTCAATGAAGCCATTGATACACCTGCATTTCAGACTTCAATTAGTTTTAATGATAACAAACTATCCACATAATTTCAACAAAATCAAACTCAAGCAGCTCAATCCTTTCATCCCATGAATATTTATTTGATTTGGTGGACACTTGACTATCAATTAACCATTAAACTTTTCTGACTCAGATCAAATGAATAATTTATATACAAACACGAATAGAAGATAAATGCACAAATCGGTTAACATACAAACATCTTTCTTTTGTTTTTGAAGTTTTCATGGTTTCAAATGGTTATATTAGTAATTATTACACATCTTTTAGCAATTCTACATCATGTGATTATTGAAGATCAACCAGAAGCAATTTTTGAAGGAAAAGAGCATACCAAGAACAACCGGAGCCAAAGAAAGCCATAAAGTAATGGGTATCGACTGTCCAAGAATGAACTGAGAAGCAGCAGCATTGAAGAATGGCTCAAGGGCTATTCATCAGAAACAAAAAAAATTACAACAAATCAGTTCTCTCATGCTTTCATTCAAGAACTCGTTTACATGTTTATTAGTCATGTGTTCTACCTTTGATTGTGTGGGTGAATGAGACAGCAACAGCTGCAAAGGACACATTACTGGTCACATGACCAAGAGCATGACATACAGCCACCGGAATAAGAAGCTTCAGAAGGTTTGAGTCCATGGGCTGCACAAAAGTCAGCAGATCAAAATAAGCACACTGCCTATTTATGTCCAAGGATATGAGTCTAGAGGTAGTTATTTCAACCCATATAGTTATAAACAGGTAAATTTGTGTTATTCTCATCTCTAATGGGTCCAATGGGTAAAAAATAAATAAAATAATAATAATAATAATACTGTAACATTTAATGCTAATTCACTTGCAATTTTTCCGAAAACTAAATTGTTATTTACAAAATATTTAGACAAAGAGTGCTTTGGGTTGACCTAATTCCTACAACACATTACTCATTCCTGACTTGTTACGTAGCCCACCCGCCCCGCCCATTGGTGACCCTTAAAAACAATCCGTACAGCCGAAGTGATCTTCATGTCATCATAGAATATTTTGACGTACATTTTAGTTTATATGATACAATATTAGTTCGAATGACTTAGATTCCAAAAGACCACATAATATAAAGCAAAGATTTAAAACAAATGAACTTAAAAGTTCTGACTTACAGCACGTTTGGGTAGACCAACAGTCCAGCTACCAAGACAATAAACCGCTCCAACAGCCAAATGTATGACCGACACGAAACTGCATATATACGGAAGAATGCCCTTTACAAACTGTTATCATATGGCCTCGTTAATGAATGACCCTAGGTAATTGAAGAACTTACTAGGGATATGGGAAGTAATTGTAGATTTTCTTGTTGAGAATGTTGAAGATGACATTGAGAAAGTACCTTCAAAGCAAAGGACAATACATGAGTACCATTCTCTTTACAAACTAAACATCACTGTACTATTTAAGCTAACATACTCAATATCAAGACCGTGCGAGTGTGATTGACTAAACAGATCTATTTGCTTGTTAGTAATGGAAAGCGACTATGTAAAAGTCAACGGTGTATCTACATCATTAATTCATTCTCGCTCTTTTATTTACTTACACGTTCTACCAAAAGTTAAACTGTAATCTGAAAGGAAAAATAACAACATTATTCGCGCGTTTGTTTTAGTTGCTAAAGAAAAAGCATCGTTTTTCTCAAATTTGATTCATTCATTCGAAAATCTTCTTTTTTCTCAAAGGCGATATGCTCCTTGTTACAACACCAAAAAGAGAAAATGAAATCTTGCAAATGCCTTTATGGAACAATTATTTTGGTTGAGGAGTGTAGTGGTCCCATGTATGTTTTTTGTTCATAGAAAATAGTTAAGGAGTATTCATCAATGGCAAGTATCCTTTGTTCAGTTTCATATAAGGCCAGTCCACATATTCTCGATGAGAAATAATGTATATTGTTTTTACTTTTTAGTCTCGGATGTCCTGATAATATATCCGGACACAGGTAAACAATGTTTAATAAACGGGCAAATAAAAGAACCCATTATTTTATGGTATGTTAATACGGTTTTTTCTTTCTTTCTTAATTTAAGGTACCGAAGATACAACTTTGTGCACGAATTTTTTGATTTTTCAAAAGATTTTACTCATTATTGTTTTAGGTGAAATGTTAACTAATAATGTGATTGTATTATTCTAGTCAAGTCATGTAAAAGTTACTTTTCATCTAACTTTTACAAAAAGTAAGCACAAAACATTAATTTGGGCATCTTTATTTGAGAAAAAAACAATAGTGAATCTCTTAACTTACATAAAATAAAGTACACTTATTAATTAAAAAAGAAACAAAACAATAACTACACATAACACGGAAAAGGCATAATGTAAATTAAAGATTAGTTTTTTGTTAAAAAAAAAAAAAAAAAAAAAAAAAAAAAAAAAAAAAAAAAAAAAA
>LBNU01034695.1:84765-104701 GCA_014162995.1 Artemisia annua
ATAAAAAAAAAAAAAAAAAAAAAAAAAAAAAAAAAAAAAAAAATAATTAATAAAAAAAAAAAAAAAAAAAAAAAAAAAAAAAAAAAAAAAGTAGTCCTAATACAGTAATACGGCTTGAATCCGCCCTTGAAATATGTGGAAAAACATGCCTGTTAATAATAAATCCAAAAGAAGTGTAGAAAAAAAGGGAGGAACAGTGGAAAAACATGCCCGTTATATGATCAGACATTTCAAAAGAATTGATTTGGCCAACCATCGATTTGCACACTCATTTAGAAAAAAAGTTTAGCTTAATAATAAAAATATATCATTGTCCTTTTCAATGATAAGTAAACTTTTACTCAAAGAATTCTCATGACATAGTTAGTAACTTAACTGTTGGAATTAATATACTAGTGTAGTAAATAAATTTAGGATCTAATATTGGCTTTCTTTGTTCTAGTAGCAAGTTGCTCACCGACTTTCAGGTTGTGAGTTCAAGTCTCGCTATAGTCATTTGTAAGATACGTATAAAAAATATCTGTTCTAAAAAACAATACATACCACATGAAGAAGAAAAAGCCAGTAACGAGCCACGGATACTTGGCCAAAAAGCCCACGGGAGCAGCATCACTGCCATATCAAATCAAATAAATGAAAACATATTATATATCGTAATATTCAAATTTTACAAAGAACAAGAGATAATATATTCACCCGGCAGAATCACTAGCAGCACAAGGTTTGAGAACATCTCCACGCTTTGTTGTTGAAGTAGTAGAAATAACAACCATAGGAGAGTGGTCATGATGGTTTAGTAGTAAGCTCGGACGTAGCTGTCTTCCCCAAACGAGGTTACCTCCCTCACCAGCATTAATCCTTGCAGCAGGTAATGCGTTGTTGCTGTTGTTGATCCTTGCTAAACGAGGAATGCCGGAGATTGTGGGCCCCCTAGATGTCAGGACTCGTGACTCCATTTTTTTTCCTAGTATTTTTGGAAAGATAATGTTTTGAGTGAAAAGAGTGGCAGGGGGGGAGGGAGGGAGAAATACTGTGTGTGTAGCAGTGGGATATTATCTTGCACCAAATGTAAGGTGCTAATCGCTTGTGCTTTTCTCCACCATTATCTTCCTACACTCTCACTTTAGTTTAGATGTTCTCTCTTTTACAGCACTGTTAAATTCGCAGGATAAAATAAAAACACCCTTGTACTAAAAAATCTACTCTAGGTCATATTTTGCACCTCACATCCTCATCCTACCACATCACCATTCATTAATGGGAGTACATTACTTTTGTTTTGTGAAAAATAACTTACCAACCGTTTTTGTGTTTATTACAAGGTTGCAAAATTCGCGAATTGGTAGTCAGGCGGTTAACCTTCTTATAACTTGTAATCACACTATGCGCGATTAATCGGTAATTAACCGGATTGGTATTTTTGTCAAGTTTTGATATTTTCAGTGATGACGTATAGTCCGTATTCGGGTCACGAACCCGATTAATGAACATTACTAATATCCAAGCCCACCATGAGTGGGCTATCATAATAATAATTGGACTACCAAACTAACGGTTTGGGCTCACGAGGCCCAAGCCCAAAGTTATTTATGGATTGGATATGTGATATCTCTTATTAAAGAGATATATACCAAATATCCGATATCGGCGGACACGCCGAAGAGTGAGGAACACGAAACCTTATCAGTTTTGTATGTATATATATAGGGCATCATAGCTCTCGTCTAAGGTACGACTTACAACCCTAAACTCTTCACAACCCTAAATCGATTACTTACTCTCACGCCGGAGGATAATCGGGGGAAACAATCCCTCGATAAGCCTAACGGTGTCTCTTTGCTTTCTTAGTGCGCAGGTCTCATAGCATTAAGATCCAATTGGTACGAGAACAGGAACCCAAACAAGGAATGCCCAACTTTTGTATCAGCAAGTGGCGCCATCCGTGGGACCCTACACTAAGAACTAGGATGACGAAACACAAAAAAAAACCGGCGGACTCCGCAGTTGGACAAGACACGCAGTGACCCCCAGAGGAGGAACTACCAAGATCTAACCTCTAGGCAGACCTCTGGAACAACGAGTGCGCCTGGTCACCAAGAGTCAGAACCAACCCCCATTCTACCAACAGTAGAGTTGTCCGCAGGAACTACTCAGACCACCACGGTGGTCCCAAACACTGATGAACTCCAGTGCACTCTCTTCAACACTCCCCATCAAACGACACCTACTGTGGACAACACTGTGCCGCCAGGCGCGCCCAACCGAAATAGGGGGACTAATTTAGATGAAAATATCATTGCGCTGGAAGAAGACACTCAAGAGTCGACGTTAAAAAATTTCATGTCCCGAAATTATGAAACGTTAACTAACCTCCTACAAGAGGAGGCAAGAAGAAGGTTAAGTCAGAACTTACATGCTCGGCTTGACTTTAATGGAACATCCCCACCGCACTACCTAGAGCGCGAGAACAATGAGAGGCGTACCGATGTCCACGCTAGGCTCGGTACAGCATCCAATTCACAGTACTCAGAGGAACACGAGGACAATGAGAGACGCACTAACATCCACTCTAGGCTTGGTAGTCGCAGAATCCGCGATAGACTTGGACGACGGCGCTCACCAAGCGAGAGCTCTTCTAGATCTGGAAGCAGAAGAGTTCACGACAGACTGGGAAGACGAGTCTCCCCAAGTGAAAGCCTCTCAAGCTCGGACTCCGAAGAAAAACGGCGCAAGCGCCGCAAAAGGAACGATTCTTCCTCAAGCAGCTCCTCGGACAACGAGGATAGAGAAACGGGACACTGGAAGTCCAGAGGAAGACATCGCGAGGAAGAGGACGAAGACATATCTCTTCCTTGGCGTCGCCAAAAGATTGATGCATTTACGCGGCGCATCAGTGATTATTCAGATCACAAGAAAAGGCGCATACCTGCCAACGTTAAGACATATGATGGGACGGGTGATCCTGATGATCACCTAAAAATTTTCGAATCCGCTGCTAGTATCGAGAATTGGCCACAACCTGTGTGGTGCCATATGTTTAACTCCACATTGGTAGGGAATGCACGAACTTGGTTTAGCAAGCTTCCACGAAGAAGCATAAACGGGTTTGAAGAATTGCGAAAGGCATTCCGCAAGAATTTCACTCAAAGGAAGAAGTGCGCTAAGAACCCGGTGGAATTGGGCAGAGTAAAACAGCGCCAAGGGGAATCAACGAGCGCTTACATGGAGCGCTTCAAGGATGAATGCATACACATCAAGGCATGTCCTGAAGTACTAAAATTTCAGGATTCATGAATGGGATCAATAACCAAGAGCTTATTAAAAAATTAAATGATAAAGTTCCCCAAACCTTTGATGAACTAATGAAGCGCACAAGGTCTTTCATCCAAGGAGAAGCTGCCGCTGCAGATAGCAAGAAAGGATACTCGAACTACAGACCGCAAGAACAGTCAAGGAGACAATCCAATGACCAGAGCGGTAATCGTAATAAAAGCTATCGCAATGATGGAGGCGCACGAGGGAACGACAAGTACACCCCGTTGATAAAAACTCCGCGAGAGATATTTGCAACAGAGGGAGCAAATTTCCCCAAACCCCCACCAATGCGCACACCAGAAGGGAAGCGCACAGGGACTGGGTACTGCGACTATCATGGACAGAAAGGCCACACAACAAATGAGTGCGTCCAGCTACGCCAACTAATTGACAAATTAGTAAAAGAGGGCAGGCTGGATCACTTAGTCAAGAACATTAAAGAAAGAAAAGATAAGCAAAGAACCGCGGATNGATAAAAACTCCGCGAGAGATATTTGCAACAGAGGGAGCAAATTTCCCCAAACCCCCACCAATGCGCACACCAGAAGGGAAGCGCACAGGGACTGGGTACTGCGACTATCATGGACAGAAAGGCCACACAACAAATGAGTGCGTCCAGCTACGCCAACTAATTGACAAATTAGTAAAAGAGGGCAGGCTGGATCACTTAGTCAAGAACATTAAAGAAAGAAAAGATAAGCAAAGAACCGCGGATAAAAAAGAAGCACCTAAAGACAAGGCAGACACAATTTACATGATACAATCATGGCAACGCAAAGTCAAGCAAAAGGTCAGCCAAAGGTTCTCTTCTAGTGATGAAATCTCTTTTCCCAAGTTGACTGCGAACAACGCAGTGGCGGAGCCACTAACCATTGAATACATGCGGGGGGTCACGATATCCACCGTATGTATGTGGATGGAGGAGCATCCGCAGAAATAATGTACGAACATTGTTTCAAGCGATTACGACCTGAGATACAAAGCCAGCTAGTTCCCGCCGCGACATCTTTAACAGGCTTTACAGGAGAGAAGATATGGCCAATAGGACAACTACGGCTGCTAGTCATAGTTGGCAACAAGGAGCACTCCACAAAAGCATGGATGAACTTCATGGTGATTAGATCTCCCTCGCCATACAATGGCATCATTGGAAGATCAGGAATATCAGCCCTCCGCGTAGTGCCATCCACAGCACATGGGATGCTGAAATTTCCAGTAGAAGGCGGCATTGTCACCCTCTACAATAACGCTGTGCCTCCCGAAGAATGTAACACAGTTACATGTGAAACTACACACACTCCAGAACATGTCGCAGCCAAGACACCGAACCTAAAGGTGGCAATTCACCCTGATTATCCTGAACAAGAGGTGTCACTTGGGGGTTTGTTGTCGGATAAAGGGAAAGCAGCCGTGTACGCACTCCTGCAGAAAAATCTGGATGTCTTCGCATAGGAGCCAAAGCATATGACTGGCGTACCTCGGTCGATCTCAGAACATAAGCTACAAATCCGACAAGGATATCCACCAATAAGGCAGAAGAAGCGCGACCAAGCTCCAGAACGCGCGAAAGCCATCTTGGAGGAAGTACACAAGCTTGTGGACGCAGGCATCATGCGAGAAGTCTACTACCATGACTGGCTGTATAATCCAGTCATGGTTAAAAAGAGCGATGGCAGTTGGCGAATGTGCGTAGACTTCACAGACCTCAACAAAGCATGCCTGCAGGACTGCTATCCACTGCCAGAGATAGATTGGAAAGTGGAGTCCTTATGTGGATAACCCTTTAAATGCTTCTTGGACGCATACAAAGGGTACCACCAAATCCAAATGGCTAAGGAAGAAGAGGAAAAGACAGCTTTCCATACGAGCCAAGGCGTCTATTGTTACACGAAGATGCCTTTTGGACTGAAGAAATGCAGGTACCACCTACCAGCGCTTGGTGGATAACGCATTTGAAAAGCAAGTGGGTCGCAACTTGGAAGTCTATGTTGATGACCTAATCATAAAGAGCCATACTGAAGATGAAGTAGTGCGTGACATTGAAGAAACATTCAAAACACTACGGAAAATCAATATGAAGTTGAACCCTAAGAAGTGTACTTTTGGCGCTACAGAAGGCATGTTCTTAGGGTAATTGATAGAACCGGATGGCATTAAACCGTGCCCAGAAAAGACGGAAGCTGTCATCCAACTTCCTTCACCGCGCACGTTGAAGGAAGTCCAATCCTTGAATGGTAAGCTAGTCGGTCTAAACAGATTCCTATCCAAGTCCGCGGACAAATCACTACCACTCTTTAAAACACTCAAGAAGTGTACAAAAAAGGGAGACTTTCGCTGGACTACCGAAGCGGAGGAAGCGTTTCAGCAGCTTAAGCAAACAATAGCAGCGCTTCCCAAGTTAGTCGCACCCCGACCAGGGGAGGAGTTGATAATGTATTTATCCGCAACTCATGGGGCAGTAAGCGCAGTGCTATTGATGAATAGGAATTCAGTACAAACACCTGTATACTTCGTAAGCAAAGCGATTAAGAAGACGGAGATAAACTATAGCCCGATGGAAAAGTTGGTACTGGCACTAGTATTTGCAGCTAAAAGACTGCGCAGATACTTTCAGGCGCACCCCATAGTGGTGATCACAGATCAACCCATCAAGCAAGTCATCTCCAAGCCCGATGCGTCTGGGAGATTGCAGAAGTGGAGCGTATTGCTAGGTGAGCATAACATCTCTTATAGACCACGCACTGCAGTCAAGGGTCAGATACTCGCGGACTTCATCATCGAAAAGCCAGACAGCGATTATATACCTCAACCCCCCAAGGTGGAATTGCAAGAACCATGGATCCTTTTCACGGACGGGTCCTCATGCGTAGATGGTTCAGGCGCGGGCCTTATCCTTACTAACCCAGAAGGAATGGAATTCACATATGCCCTGCGCTTTGAATTCACCGCCACGAACAACGAGGCGGAATATGAAGCCCTAATCGCTGGGCTACGCATCGCAGCACGAATGGGTGTACGCAACCTAGAGGCGAACGTAGACTCCCGATTGGTGGCCAACCAGGTGTCAGGAGGGTATGAGGCTAAAGAAGAAAACATGATCCAATACCTCGAAAAAACAAAGTCCCTAATCCAAGGATTTGACAGGTTTACAATCAAACAAGTCCCTAGAGGGGAGAACAAGAAAGCAGACGCGATGAGCAAGATTGCGTCTACAAGTTTTGCTCATCTGTCAAAACAGGTATTGGTGGAAATTCTAAAAGACAAATCCATCTCTGAGATGGAAGTATCCACGGTGATAGAAGAAGAAGGCCTTACATGGATGACCCCCATCGTGGATTTTATCAGCAAGGGTATACTCCCCCAAGAACAAAAGGAAGCCCGACGAATACGGCGCACAGCGCAGCGATTCGAGCTTAGAGATGGCGTCTTATACAGGCGCTCATTCTTACAACCATGGCTTAGGTGCGTTGGACCTCTCCAGGCAGATTACGTACTCCGAGAGATCCACGCTGGTTCATGCAGTATGCACTCAGGACCACGGTCTGTTGTGGCACGAGCCCTAAGGTCAGGATACTACTGCCCACTATGCACCGTGATGCACGAGATTTGGTACGCAAGTGCAGTGACTGCCAAGTTCACAGACCCATCCCGCACCGACCACAGCATGAACTAACACCCATCACATCACCATGGCCATTCTACAAATGGGGTATCGACATCGCTGGACCTTTCCCTGTTGCCGCAGGAGGATTGAAATTCCTCATTGTGGCAATAGATTACTTCACTAAGTGGATTGAGGCAAAGGCGGTGGTAACCATAACGGGTAACCAAGTGAAGCGATTTGTATGAGATAACATAGTATGTCGCTTTGGCTTACCCGGAGAAATAATCTCAGACAACGGAAAACAATTCCGTGATAATCCGTTTAAGGATTGGTGAGAACAACTGAACATCACGCAACACTTTGCGTCAGTAACTCACCCACAAACCAATGGTCTGGTTGAACGCGCGAACCGTAGTCTGGGTGAAGGAATCAAAGCGCGCCTAGACAGACACAAAGGAAGATGGGTAGAAGAACTATCACATGTTCTCTGGGCGCACCGAACAACTATCAAGGTTAGCAACGGGGACACTCCCTTCTCTCTTGTCTATGGGACAGAAGCTGTAATACCAGCTGAAATTGGAATGTCAACTATCCACACTGCGAAAGTTAACATTACTACCAATGATGATGAGCGGCGCAAGACTTAGATCTATTGGAAGAACGACGTGAACGCGCAACGATACGGGAAGAAAAAGGCAAGTCAAGAATGAAAGGATACTATGACGCCAAAGTACGAAGCACTTCATTCCGATCAGGCGATTTCGTATACCGCGAAAATGACTCAAGCCGCGCAGAAGACACTGGAAAGCTAGGACCAAAGTGGGAAGGACCTTACGAGGTCATTGAAGCACTTGGAAAAGGAGCGTACAAGTTGCGCGATAAGGATGGCCACGAGCTACAGCGCACGTGGAACGTTCGCAATCTCAAGAGATGCTACCTTTAGGAAAGGCTACGGCCCAACATGGACACTCACGCACTTTAGTAAGTGCCCCAATAAGAATCCATGTATCTTCATTTTTTCTACTTTATCTAGATAAGTAATGTTTCTCTTTTATAAAAACTTGCAAGTATTAAAATAAATTCGCGGTTTCTAGCTAACTTCGCGACACATTTTCTTCACATTGTTATTTAAATATCATTTATATTTCAAAGTGTTGATTACATTACCAATAGCCTACATGGCGTACATGCACTTATTCATACCCACGATAGTAAAAAGGATGAGTTAACCTACTAAACANTAAGAATCCATGTATCTTCATTTTTTCTACTTTATCTAGATAAGTAATGTTTCTCTTTTATAAAAACTTGCAAGTATTAAAATAAATTCGCGGTTTCTAGCTAACTTCGCGACACATTTTCTTCACATTGTTATTTAAATATCATTTATATTTCAAAGTGTTGATTACATTACCAATAGCCTACATGGCGTACATGCACTTATTCATACCCACGATAGTAAAAAGGATGAGTTAACCTACTAAACAACTCGTTGAGTAAGATCGTTGACCCAACGATGGATGCGCAATATTGCACACTGTGCGCGTTTAACAACTTAGGAAACCAAGACTCTTGATTCCTTAAAATAATATTCGCAAATACGACAAGTACACTTACAAAAATTCATAGACAACTGTGGTTTTTTCTTTTTTTACTAAGTTAGAAATTCCATTCACGAACATGGTATCTACCTTATGAATTTCATGCATAATTATGATTTCTTTTTTGAGCACGTCTTGGATACTTAGAAGTCTTAACGAAAAGACATATAAGTTATGTACAAACAGCACTCAAATTACTCACAAAAGAACAACAAGTTCCAAAATGCTTGAAGAACTGAAAAATAATCTAAGTACAAAATATTACAAACCGTACAAAAAGATATATATTATCATTCATCTAAACCATGAGTTTATACAAAGTTACAAAATCAGCACACAAAGAGGATATCTACATGCTGCGAACGCGCCTATGCCCTGAGCTGCTGGCTGTAGATGCTAACTCCCCAGCCTCACTTAGCCTCCTCAACAGGCTGCTGTCCTTTTGAGATACCGTCGGCACGCTGACGGGAATCCCATCAGACCGGGGAAGATGGGCCGCACCAACGCCGCACAAAACAGCCTTTCCCTTAATGCCCTTCTTATGCGCAACCCTGTTAGGTGGGCCTCTAAGCATTCCTTCAAAGGAGTCTCTTTCTCAAGGGAAAATGGGTTAAGGATGTCACGCGGTTGCGCGAAAACGGGCGCTTGGAGCTGCGATACATCAGGCCTCAAAAAATAGTCATGTTGAGCCTCCGCGCCCTCTAAGAGGTGTCTCCCCAAGATTAATCCCTCCATAATCACCTTAATGGACTGATCCTGGTCGCGCTCCAGTTGCGCGATACGCGGAAGCTCAAGCAGCTTCAACTTCTCCATAGCCCCCACAAGCTCATCATAAGCACCCGCCTTATACCCAGGCACTTCTGCCAGCGGCACCGTCAGCATCTTACCCTCATCCAGCTCCTCCATAGCCTGCGCCTTACCACGGGCCATAGCGCACTCCACGACCTTCCCAAAGGCATCCAACACCTCTTGGGATTCCAACGTGCCCATGGCAGCCAAGCGCAAACCATGACTGATCAACCATCTGCAAGTATAATCACATACGAGTCAGAAGATAACAAAGGGTTTGCATACATAGAAAGAAATTTAAAGACTACATACTTGCGCTCGGCGATGGAAGACATAAGATGAGGGTACAGTTCCTCATCATACTCAATACTCAACTTGCGCAGCTTACTCTCCTGCACCCTCAAAGCAGCCTCCACGTGCTCGCGGAACGCATCCAGCTGGGCGAAGTGCTAGCCTCTGTTTTCCTGCAAGTACTTCAGCCCCCATGCACAGTTCACCCTATAGTGATCCGCAGCTGCACGCTCGCGCTTGAGCTCCGCCATCAATGACCACTTCTCATCAGCAACCCTCCTCGCATGCGCGGTAGTTGACTCTACATCTGCCCGCGCATCAGCCAATTGCGCTCTCAGCAGCGCAATCTCCTCATCCTTCTTCACAAGGCTGCTGCTTTCAACAGCATATTGCGCCTTCAGCTGAGTAACTAACTCAGCCTGACGACCAGCAGCCGCACCTAACTCTTCCATCAGTTGTGGCGCAGACATCCCCCCACTCGTCCCTGATGGCTCCTCCAAGGGACGATGAGTCGTTTGGGATGGCGCCGACTCCTCAACAAACACTGCATCACCCCCTGCAGCATCATTCCTACACTCAAACAAANAGTAAACGGCAGTTTACTTCAAAGTTTGTTATCTTTGCCGCACCTAGCGGGTGCAGCTGAGAGATATGCAAACGATAGAAGTTGAGCACGTCACTCAAGAATAGGGATATAGGCACACGCTGGTTTGCAAACTCAAAAAAACGCGTGTATGTCCCTATTTTCCCATCAGGGAAGTCTGCTATACATGCATTTGGTTCCGGTACAACCGGGTGCACATCCAGAGGAATGAAATAATCAGAGGTGAACCGACGAAGTTCATCCTCATCCATCTTGGATTGGAACTCTTCTAATTGGCGAACCATTTTTACTAACAGGCGCACACGCAATTACCTTCGCAGTTTCTGGTTTTCTTGGTTGATGATTATTAAGGAATGAGAAAATGGCGTTTTTTAACTGTGGTAGACACAGTAAAAATGAAAACCCTTTATATAGGGTTTCCCCTAGCCTTGGATAGACGACACGTGGATTCCACTATCTCCATCGTGTGGTTGGAATACAAACAGGTACATATACTTTCACGTATTTCAAGAGATACGTGGGACAATTTTGGACTAGATACATCGTATCCCATTTTTGGCGGGAAATAAATGATCCTTTCCCATCACGCTTGCCGCTACTATTAATAGTCTAGCATCCGCGGTTACTACCTATGCATACTAGACTGGGGGGACATGATGACGTATAGTCCATATTCGGGTCACGAACCCGATTAATGAACATTACTAACATCCAAGCCCACCATGAGTGGGCTATCATAACAATAATTGGACTACCAAACTAAAGGTTTGGGCTCACGGGGCCCAAGCCCAAAGTTATTTATGGATTAGATATGTGATATCTCTTATTAAAGAGATATATACCAAATATCCGATATCGGCGGACACGGCGAAGTGTGAGGAACACGAAACCTTATCAGTTTCGTATGTATATATATAGGGCATCATAGCTCTCGTCTAAGGTACGACTTACAACCCTAAACTCTTCACAACCCTAAATCGATTACTTACTCTCACGCCGGAGGATAATCGGGGGAAACAATCCCTCGATAAGCCTAACGGTGTCTCTTTGCTTTCTTAGTGCCCAGGTCTCACAACATTAAGATCCAATTGGTACGAGAACAGGAACTCAAATAAGCAACGCCCAACTTAAATCAACATCCAGCGACTTTTAGATATTATCTACAAGATTTTCCTTAAAAAAAACATCTTGATATAGATATAAACAACAACTATAAGTGATTACATCTGTTCATGGTTGCAAAAATCGCGAATCGGTGTTTAACCGAATTGGCATTTCTGACATGTTTTAGGTATTTCTGGTGTGTTTTGGGTATTTATAGCAGGATTTTTCTTTAAAAACATCTTGTAATAGATATAAAAGTATGAGTGATTAAAACTAGTTTCGATGAGTTTTGGGTATTTCCGACGAGATTTGCAAGTTTATGACAAGTTTGAACATCATTGACCGCCGTTGACCACGGTTGACCAATTTGTTTGACCGATTTACACAAATCGGCAAAGTTTGTGGCCCAGTAACGCCTGAGCATTGATTAATCGGTCTTACAAGCCTTTATTTGCAACACTGATTTATTATGATGCTTGACTCTAATAACCTACTACCATAACTATGGTGCACCAAAATTTCAGTTCTACATTACTCCGCGAATACTTTATTATCGTAATGCAGTGATAAATGATTATAAAATTTTTACTATGACTAAAGAAGTAGTATACGTTCAAATAAATATTCAAAACAATAAAATTTTGTTTGCGTTATTTTATTTGCACCATGTGTGTCTTTATATTCATGTTTCTTGATTTGTACAAGTGTTTTGAATTAAAAGTTGTGTTGATTTTTATGTAAGTGTTTTGAAAGAAAAGTGTGTAAAATTTGAGTATAAATGTGTTAATATTTATAGTGTCTAATTTATGTATTGAGAGAGAGAGAGGAAAAAAAAAAAAAAAAAAAAAAAAAAAAAAAAAAAAAAAACGTATCTATTTTAAACCGTTGCAAACGTTCGACTGCCACTTCGCCATATAAAGTTCAAAATTCATTCTCGCCGTGCAGGTGAGGATGTGGGATTCGGCGGAAGGACTCCCGTTGTGGTGGCGAGGTTCGGCGAGGGGTCCAGCTTGGCAACCGCGAGTAGGGATGAGCATGGTTCTGGAACCGGAACCGGAACCGGTGGATCCGAGAACCAATTTTTTTGAAAAGTGGTAACCGAGAACCGAACCGAATATAGTTTTTAGTTTCGGTTCTGGTTCCAGTTCCGGTTCCGGTTCTTTTGGATATATCCGTATAGGAACTGCTTTTTTATTAAGTTAATAAAAAAACATAAAAAAATTAAACTTTTTAAAAACTTGTAACCATTTACATTTAAGCAAATAACAATTAACAACTAAACAATAAACTCAATTAATCAATGTGCTACATGATGATGATAGATAATAAATAATGTGGCTATGTGATGATGATAGATAATAGACAATGTATTAATAAAAGTGGCTACGTGATGATGATAGATAATAAACAATGTATTAATAAAAGTGCTAGCAAATTTTAGCATGATGAACATGTAAAAGCTAATCGAATGCAAATAAAAATAAAATATAAACTTACTTCGATTGTTTTGATAATGATGAATAATCTTGGAATGTTATTAGATTTAGATTAATTATTAATTTGTAGATGTTTCAGTAAATTAAAGATTAGGGTTTAGAGTGTTTGATTTGATGGCTAGCATGGTTTTTTTATTTATTATATGTAGAATTTGATTAATATTTTGATAAGTAAAAAAATTACATATTTTTATAATTATTGGATATTTGGTTCCGGAACCGAGAACTGGTGGAACCGAACCGACCCAAGAACCGTAAAATCTCAAAATCAAGAACCGGAACTGGAACCATTGGTTCTGGTTCCGGTTTGGTTCTTCATGGTTTCGGTCCAGTTCCGGTTCTTTGGTTCTTTTGCTCATCCCTAACCGCGAGGTTTGCCGAGCCCACACCGGGAGCTCTAAGGAAATTTTACTATACCAACACGTGCAACAAGATAAAAATGGAGAGTACAAGTGCATCTATAGAAGAGTAAAAGTGCATATGATGATGGTCTAAAAGTAATTGGTATGGTGGTGAAATGGCTCACCGAATCCGAGCTGGACACCCACTCGGCTTTGCCGAAGCTTAGCCACGACACCCATGAGCTCGACAAACCCTCTTTCGCCGGTTCCTTGACATGAATAATTCAAAATGGAAATGGTACTTTTGGCACACATTTAATTTCTTATCGTTTCATAGCAATGGTTTATTTTTATTTTATTTTTTATTTTTATTAATTCAAATTTTTTACATTTTTTTTTATAAAATTAAACATTTTTTACACTCTATAAATAACACCTCATTTTAAACAAAAGTATTCTCACAGTTCTCCACCAAAAACACATTACTTTCAATATCTATACGCACACACAGAAAATGTCTCAAGGTCCAACCGACGGGCTTTTTACTTCTCTTCTCAATATCACTAACCCACAACAACACTCGTCTTCCTCAAACCCGTCTAACTCATCGTCACAAAACTCAATTTCTTCCTCGCAATTGTTTCCTCTATGGTACGCAATAATTTATGCCCCAAATGGCACCTGAACAAATTTATCAACAACAACTTTCGCATCATCAAAACCAGCAACTCAACAACCAATTCCATGTGCCAATACCCAAGAAATGCGCCATAACAATTCTTTCAACCACAACAATCACGCCCACAATTCTTTGAATCACAATAATCACAACAAACACATCAAACACAACCACAATTCAGAGTACCACGACCACCATCAAAATAAACCCGTGACCACCGACGTAAAGGAAAACAAATGAAAAAACCTTCAAAAATAAGCAACCACATCCACGGTGGATTTGGACGCGGACGAGGATGATGACGAGGATGAACAGAAACAAACGGTGAATCATGGACACGTGATGAAGAAACGTTGCTAGCCGAGACTTGATTCGAAGTTCCCCAGAACGCCGAGATCGGTGCCGACCGATCCGAAGACTCGTTTTGGTGGCAGATTACGGAGGATTTCAACGGAGCTACAAAAGCTGCTCCTCGTACCAAGAATATGATCACGAGGAAATGAACTAGGATTAACGATGAATTCCAAAAGCTCAACTCTATCTACAAACAATTACAACGTAAAAGCGGAAAAAATGAGGCTGATCTTATGCACCGTGCAAAGATCAATTTTAGTGATCACTCCAAATGAAAGAAAGTTTACTCTAGCTCACGCGTGGAATGTCTTGAAATAACCTCAAACGGGACACGTCGGAGCCGATTGATCAGGCTAATCTCGTCGAACTAGTCGGCCTCGATGCGAGACCTCGTACCGCCGGCAAACCTCGACCCTAAAGAAAGCTAAATCGGTGGAGACATCGAGCATCAGGGGGAGTCAATCATAGTCTTTATCAGAGATGTTATCTTCCGATTATAGATGCAAAGTTACAGTGGCCACATCCGCGTACGAGGCGAAGAGACAGAAAGAACTGGCAATAATGGACTGTAAAGAATTAGAGTTTCTTATAATTGATACCGAAAGGTTGCAGGAACGCAAAGCCGCTCTCATCAGAAGTAGATAAGAAGAAATAATGGCAAAATATCATTAAAACTAACCGGGCAATATTGTATTTGTTGAGTTTTGTATGTTTTATATTTGTCGCATGTTTTTTATTTTTTGCTACGTTTTTTTTTCTTGTGTCTTTTTTTCCGTATTAATTTTAGTTTCGTATTGTATTTTTATTTTAATAAATGAAATTTAATTTGTTTGAAAAAATGGAAAATAAAATGAAATAAAATTGAGGGTGAGTGGGCTCAAATGGCTAAGTTATGTTTAATTATGAGCAATAACATATTTTGAGATGTGAATGTTGAAATAATGTGGTATACAATAAAGAACAAATGGCTAAAAATTATATGTCACCGCACCTTTTGCTTTAAATAAGGAAAACTGTTCATGATGCAAGAACTGAAATCAACGGTGTATATGAACGAGGGTGTAGGATACATATGGTAAGGGTGATTGGAATGGATTTCATAGGTTTATGATGTATTGTGTGTGATAGAGAAATATAGGAGGAGATAAAGAAATAGATATTGTTTGAATTACCTTATCTAAATGTCATAGCCTAAGGGCCAAACAAATGTAATGTCGACCCACTTTGTTTATGTACCCTTATCATCCTCAAAATACTCATGACTAAAGTCATCTCAATTCACAACCTTTATCTTTTCGAGCTTGAAGTTTTATAAAAATGGAGACACTAATTAAACTAATTAAGATTTTGTAGATTCAATTTTCGTAGCAATGATTGATTAATTTTATATTTTATAGAATAGTTCAAAACTCATTTAATTTTCGTAGGTTTTGTCTGTGTAGTTCCAACTTCCAAGGCCTATCCGATGGTTTTGTCGGTGTAATTCTATAAATTTATTTACTAAAAATGAACATGTACATAATGAAATCCGATCCTTTAAAAAGTGATTAAAATTAAAAAGTGTAGAAAGGCATTCATAGTGTGACACGTGTTCCCCACTCTAAATTATACATAAAATCCACCCAGGGGTAATATGGTCTTTTGACCCGTTTTTTCTTTTTCACCTCAATTTTCAAACGCATATATCTCTTAAACGACAAACTTTTAGAAAAAACCGATTTCACCAAAATTTTTAAAATTTGATTCTCTTTAATTTGGTATAAAACTTTTTAAGTTTTTCGAAAGTTTTTTTTTTGACATATTCATTGGGTCATGATTTTCTTGATGTTTTTGCTATTTTCGACCCTATTTTTTACCTTAAAAATTGCCGAATCATAAAATACTTAAATCACGAAAGTTGTAGATTTTGATTCACTCTTTACCCAGAAATTTGAATCACTCAAATCGGATATGATATGAGTGAGATATCGCACGTTAAAGATGACGTTTTAGTCGTATTTGTTGCACACAAGGTGTTTGATGAAATGTCTAGCTTATATTTTTACTATTAAAATTGCGTTAAATGGTCTAATTTTTGTCCCACAATGCATTATTTATAATTTTATTAATGTAACATTCAAAAAGTAATGTTTTTTAATCATTATTATTTTTAAATATACATTTAGTTCATCAGTTACGTTATTAGGTTCATTAGTTACGTTATTAGGTTCATCAGTCAGATTATGAACAAAACATAATATAACTGATGAACCTATAACCTAACTGATGAATCTATAACTGATAAACCTATAACGTAACTGATGAACCTAATAACCTAACTGATGAACCTAATAACCTAACTGATGAACCTAATAACGTAACTGATGAACTAAATGTATATTTAAAAATAATAATGATTAAAAAACATCACTTTTTGAATGTTACATTAATAAAATTATTAATAATGCATTGTGGGACAAAAATTAGACCATTTAACGCAATTTTAATACTAAAAATATAAGCTAGACATTTTATCAAACACCTTGTGTGCAACAAATATGACTAAAAGGTCATCTTTAACGTGTGATATCTTACTCATATTACATCGGATTTGAGTGATTCAAAAACATGTGTAAAGAGTGAATCAAAATTTACAACTTTCGTGTTTTAAATATTTTATGATTCGGCAATTTTTAAGATAAAAATTAAGGTCGAAAATAGCAAAAACATCAAGAAAATCATGACCCAATGAATATGTCAAAAAAAGAGTTTCGAAAAAATTAAAAAGATTTATACCAAATTAAAGAGAATCAAATTTTAAAATTTTTGGTGAAATCGGTTTTTTCTAAAAGTTTGTCGTTTGAGAGGTAATGTGCGTTGAAATTTAAGGTGGAATTAACAAAACGGGTCAAATGACCAAAATGCCTTAACCGAAAATTAAAGAAAAAAGGGAGGGAGTGGGTGGGGGCACAACATGACACTAGTTGTGGATTTACACTTTTTAATCTATTTACACTTTTCAAAGGGATCGCCAAGCTTCTGTACATAATACACGAGATGAAGATCAATATAGAAATCATATTTGCTCATAGAAACAAAGAATAATCAGTGCCAACCAATTTTTTTTCCACCTTTTTTATTAAACATCATATCTTGCAAACGGTTAAATCTTCAATGCTACAAAAGAATACCATCGCGACAAATTAAATCCAATCTTTCTATAGTAAGCAGTGTTATATATTCGATGAATTTTTTATTTTTAAATTTTCCCCAGGAAAAATCTTAATGATCGTAAAACTCACATGTTGATTTGATTACAATCACATATGATTCTTACGAATCACTATATGATTTAAAATCATTATATGATTCGTTAAAAGCAATCATGTATGATTTTACAAAAAGCATATAGATTTTCTGGACGAAAATTTTGAAAAAAAAAAAAAAAGTTCGTCGAAAGTATATAACAATGCATGTCTATAGAAAGATAATTTTATTCTCGTCGCGATGGTATTTTTTTTTTGCGTAACGATTTACGGTTTACGAAATATTTAATTTTTGAAAGTTTATTTTTATTTTTTTTTTATTTTGATAAAAAAATGAGTGGCTAAGAATGATTGATTGGTTCTATAACAAATATGAGTTATACATTGATCTTTTGGCCACACGATTAATCGATTATAATGAACGACATGTATTTTTTCTAAAAATTAATGTAGAGTACCGAACGCAAATAAAAGACCTCATATCATAACTACTAATCATGGTTACGATCCAGGGTCCAATTTGGAACACATGCAATGGTCGGTTCCCCCCCCCCCTCTTTCTCCTCCACTATTCTTTTCTTTTCTTTTCTTTTCTTTTTTCGCAAAGAGTTACCCCGGTAAAATATATTAATCAATGTTTTAAAACCCGGGTTAATCCGGCCGGTTCAACTGGTTGATCCGACCGGTTCAACTGGTTGAACTGGGAACCAGCTCGAAGACCGGGCCGGATGTGACCAGGTTTTTGCTTGTTTGAGAACCGGATTGAACCGCCGGTTTTTCATTGACCCGGGTTGACCCGTTTGATAAACCCGGCCGGGTCATGACTTTCTATAGAAAAATCTAGCAAAATTAGAACGATTAGAAGGTTATGTTATGACTTTCACATATTCTGCAAAACTTATCGGTGCAACTCATTCTGCAAGCAGATCCATGGTTAGATTTGAAGATGGTATAACCTTCTTTTTAGCACTTGATTATGTAAATAAGTAAACGATAAAAAAGAAGTTTGGTGTAAAGTAGGTGTATATGACTTTTATTTTACATACAAACACCGCAATATTCAAATTACTTGTTTGTAATATATGTTTCTTAACAAGAAATACTTGCGGTCGAGTAGTCAATTTATACGTTATACCTATGTAATTATACACATTACGACTTTACGAGTTGATTGTTATTGGAATGTAAGAATAAAGTCCGATAGATTATAGGATTATTTAACACTACATATTAAATAAAGAAAAAAATATACATAAGTATAGAACCGGTTTGGCCTGCCGGTTCAATCGGTTGAACCGGTGAACCGGCGACATAACTAGGTTAATAAAAAAAACCGGTTTTTAAAAATTGATATTAATCACAGAAAAAAGCTAAGTACAATGAAATGTGACTGATATACCACATTAACCTCAAGCAAACGCTAGAACGACCACTAAATCGTTTGTGACATGTCAAAGATAACAGCAATGGTCGGTTTTTAAATATGTTACTCGAAAAACAGCTAAGTACATAGGATGTGAGTGTGTCTCACATCCCAGCCCATTAAATACAATTAAGCATATTTGTGGGAAACTAGAAGGGAGGTTGAATAGTTTACCGATTTATTTTTTTTAGTTATATAAATTTACTTTGTGAAAAACTTTGATTCAAATGTAGATGAAAACAATCAACACCAATATGAACACTATACTAAGCTAGCACAATTAAGCAATAAATAAAAGAGATAGAGATTGAAAGATCAAACCGAGACAAGAGATTTATAGTAGTTCGGTCACGAAGCTCTTCTACGCACGACTCCACTCCACGAGTACCATACTTGAGAGTTTTAAGCACGTCGCTTACGTTATTTTCTGACACTAAGCTAAATGTTGAGTACTAATGTTAGCTAGTATCAATCTATCACGATCCACACGATCCTAACTTCTCACACTATCTACACGATCCTTACACGATCTGCACGATCCACACAATCTACTCTTGATCCACTTGATCAACACAATACCACACAAGCTACAAGAGATCCCTAAGATCTCAACGCGATCACAATGATGAACACAAGATAACTAGACAAGATTATGACACTTGATGTATATCAAGATACAATCAAACAAACAACAAGTAATGGAAGTGCACTACACAAAGACTCTGACACTTTGTATCTCCTTGATACTTTGTGTTCTTCTCTTGACTAGTAGAGGAAAGTAGGTGATCTTTGGTTGGATGAAAGGATTACTCTTTAAACAAAAGAAAACTAACTAATGGTCAAAGAAGAGTTTAGATAATAAAAGATTTGATTACAGAAAATTGTGTGTGTAAAGGATGCCCAAAAACTATGAAGTGGGCTTGTATTTATAGGCAGTGAAAATTTAGCCGTTATAAAGTGCACGGTACCACTAAATATATCACGGTACGTCGATACTAATAAATTTAGTAGTACCGTGCCAGACAAACACGCTCTTCTTTTTGTTTTTAGTGTTGAAGGTTTATTTTGGGAAGTTTGGAGCTGATTTGGG
>LBNU01034695.1:106926-124055 GCA_014162995.1 Artemisia annua
GTAACTTGTAATACATAACGTAAAGTGCACAAGTTACTCATTCACACATCAACGTCTCTCGACATCACTTCAGGTATGAACAAACACTTTACCAACTTTGTTAGGTGATCAAAGAAAATCATTTTGTCCTTAATCCTTACATTTTATAAATGTCACAAAATATTTTTACAAAAATAAACTATACAAATTATTTTTGTGTTTATAAAGAAATGTTTTAATAAGAAAAATAAATTTGAAATTTGAATTTCAAACTATCAAAACCGCCTCATTTCCCGCCCAAATCAGATAAAATTTCACTAGGTAACATTTCACCACAAAAGGACAAAAACTGTCCTGGAGGTCCCTTAAATAGGTGACGGTCCCTTATTGATAAAGGACCATCAAAGGTTTAAGGGACCGTCTACATTTTCTCGAGCTGCCTATAAATAGTGACCCATTTTCACCAGAATAACTGATCCTCTTTGCACAAAAAAATTCCTGGTCTTTCCTTTTCATTCTTTGATCACCATAACTCTTTGGTATGTGTTTATAAGTGATCCCGTCATCCACTACATCATGTGTAAGAGAAGAACACTCGAAGTCGTCAAGAATCGAAGTGTTATTAAGTCCACACACCAACGTAACTAGTGTTATGATTTTCTTTTTCCTCCACCTCATGGGTAAGAGAAGAACTCTCGACATAGACAAAGATTCGAGATGTTATAGGTGTCCACACACAAACGTAACAAGTTTTACGGTGATAGGTTCTGTAAATATTGTCAATGTTTCCGACTTGTGTGTGAGTCGAGGATGGGGTTATGTGTATGAACTTGGAAGGTGATGTAGATCCAAGAAGTCTTGTAACTAGAATAGTTCATGTAATTGTCGTATGGTGTGTGGTGTCCTAATGTGTAAGTTAGGACTTAGTTGAGTCGGTGTGTGAAGGCTTGGATCAGGTGATGATCTAAGTGTGTCTCGTGTGAAGGCTTGGATTGGGTGAAGATCCAAGTGTGTCTTAGTGTGAAGATTCAAGTGAACGGGAGTGCTCGTTCGTGTGAAGGCTTGGATCCTGTGCCGATCTAAGTGGGACAAGAGTGCTTGTTTGTGTGGCCACGTGGGCCTTGGTGTAGATTGGTTCTAGCTAGGATTAGGACTCAACGTTCCGCTTAGTGTCGTTAAACTTGGTGTAAGCTTGTGTACGGTTTGTTCCGCCTAAAGGGAGTGTGTTGATTAGTGAAGTAACTCTCGAGTGTAGTACTCGGGGAGTGAAGTAGGACGAAGAGGTGCTTCGTGCCGAACCACTATAAATGACCGTGTCCGGTTTGTGTTTTCTCTTCCTTACTCTTTACTTTCCATACTTGTATTACATTTATGTGTGTGTGGCTTGGTGTGTATGTGCTTGTGATATCAACTAGTTAACTTAGAAATACAAAACATAAGAAAACTTAATAACACGTAACAAACTCACTGATGGCGGTCCCTTAAATAGGGTGGCGGTCCAAAAAATATATGGGACCATCCAAACATTTCGAGGACCGTCCACAGTGTAATCACAAATAGCTAAATACTTTTAATCTCGTGATATGCTTATGCTTATGTGATTGCTTGTTATGAGTGACATAACATCTATTCATATTTAGTCACGCTTGATCGGAAATTTGATACGAAACATTTTAAGTTTTAAAGAGGAACGTATTCACCCCCCTCTACGTTTCTACAATTGGTATCAGAGCTAGGTCACTCTAATTTTCAAAACTAATGGTTTTTAAAATAGAGTACGGTCCACGTATCAAATTTCTCATTAAGAGGGATTAAATATGAAAAGTGTTTAGTTGCTAAATTTGTGCTAAATGCTTTGATTCGTACTAGTTTTGTTGGTTAAATGCACTTCATATCATAGCTTAAAGACAATGAATTTTTACACGAAAATGTGTTTATGGCTTACTAGTGGCGGTCCTTTATCTCTGGGCGGTCCTTTATCACTAAGGGACTGTCGGGTATTTAAGGGACCTCCACCAGAATGATGTCAAACTTTGAAAATTCATATAAAATCAGCCTTAAGTCTGTAGGAGTCGAGCCACCCGCCGTTTTAAAGGTAATTGAATGTACTTTCATTTAAAAATACTTGCAAAGATTAATTCCAAATTTATTTTAAGTTGTAAATGCAAGATACTACATAGTGGTCAAAACCTTTTGTTACGTTTTAACATAAAACTTGCATTCTACTCTTACTTTCGAGTCGGACACTTCTAGTAAATGAATCTTTGAAAAATGGAGTCTTCATCTTTTCAAAATATCAATCTCAACTAATTTTTTTTGGGAAGAAACTATTTCGGTTTAAAACAAAATCAAGCTATGTGTACATTGTTGTATCTAACATACAAAATGATTACGAATATCTTTGTGTGTGTTATGCTAAATGATTATGTGTTTTTGGATGCTTGCTTATGTTATAATGTTTTAGTAGGTCACTTAGGTATGTAGACTAAGTTGAGTAATTCGCGATGTGTCGTTGCGGTCTAGCAGTATTAATGCCTACTCAAGTTTTAAATTTATATTTAGCCGACTTATCAATAACACACACACCTAACGAGCAGTGTACCCGGTCAGTATGAATATAATGGTAAGTAGAGTGTCGATTACTAAGAGTGGAACGTATTATCTAGTTAACCTAATCAGTATTTTAATATCCTAAGTTAGTTTTACAGCCTAATCTAACGAAAGTGGGTTTCAGCCTGAGAGACTGGCACATATTGGTTTTATTAAATAGTAAATTAAACTAATGAGAACGAATCAGCGAATAGCAAACACGTACACAGATAGATAGTTAGAAGCAGAAGAATGCCTGTCCTGATAGTTAAGTAGCTTGTCACTTGTTTTATTGCTAGTTCTATAAGTGTATATAGTTAAACCTTTCTCGTTGGATCCTTACATCGGCGAGTAAACCCTTAATGATTACTTATGATTATCCAATTTATCTAAAGACATCAGCTAAATAGGCGAGGAACAGGTATGGTAGCCCAGAAGACTCAACTAAACACATAGATAATCAATGCACTAATATAATTCACCAAAGACATCATCATATAGACTTTAATTGATGGGAAAGCAATATTAAGGGGTGCGGTCTGGTGGCCGATTTCAGCCCATCAATCCTGATGAATTAAAGTGTACTATTATAATAAAACGAAACTACTTAATGAATTAAATAAATGCATTCGATTTGGGTGTGTCTTGTGATGCTTCTTCGACTGAGTTCGTCTCCTTAGGGTTATGGTGCACACAAAAATCGTCTAGGTCTTGGGGTATTTATAGTTTCTATCAGAGGGTTCGATGCGACGCATCGAGTAAGTAGATGCGGCGCATTAACTTAACTTCGCGTGGGGTCAAAGATTAATTTATTTTGGAACATTTGTATACCGTCTTCAGATGCGGCGTAACTTGAATCTTAATGCGGCGCATGTCCTTCAGTGTCTTGGATTGTATCTGGTGAAGTCTTGATAATGATACGCCATATGTCAGAAGTATAATGCGGCGTATCTGGAGTAAAACAAGCTTGATCTTCTTCGTTGACCAAAGTTTCATATGCGGCGCATGGTAGAATTTCATGCGGCGTATTCTTCAAATCAAGCAATGGTCTTCGAATTCATCTAAGTATGATATTGGCGTATCTGTTGATAGAGATACGGCGCATCTTCTGTATTTCAGTAGACTTTTGACATCTTGCTCGTTTTGCTCCATAATTCGTCCAAAATTGCTAAGTTTCACCAATTGCTTGTTTTTACCTGAGAATTACTAAAGTAAACAATTAAGTATCGATTCTCATAGATAATGTAATAAAACAAGTCAAATAAATAGGATAAATGATGACAATAATATGTACTTATTTGATGTCATCAGTAATCATGTTTGTCGAAAACAATTGTCTTACACAATTATATTTCCAAAGATGCAAGTATTAAAATAAGTCACCTTAAATATGTAACACTACTTCAACATGATTTCTAAAACATTGCATGCACTTATCTTGGTTGACCATGGGTTGTCTAATCAAGATAAAGGTTTATAATAATCATTAATATTTAAGAAAAAGAAAATTTATTTATTAACCTTGCATATATTTGAACACACACTAATTGTTTCAAACAAGTAGTCATAAAACTATTTTTACATAAGTTGTATATTGTATAAAAATGGTTAGGATAATTATTTTTATACTTATGTAATGACAAAATCTATGCATACTATATGTAATAATAAATAGTTTTTACACACAAAATAAATGACAATCTTGAATCATTAAGTTAATATGGCATTATTAGTAACCTCACACATACAACAAGTATTATATTTAGTATACTTGAGAAAGTAAACTCCATCCGATCAGCTTCATGATCCAACCGATTCGGATTGAGTTTTTGCAAAAATTCACTTTTCCTAGCAAATACAATTTGGTATAATTGAGAAAGTAAACTCAAATCTATTTTGCTTTCAAAAATCCTTTTCTTGTATGTACCACACTTAGTCTACCACAATTGGTCCACGTCTATGACTACTAACTCTAAGCAAAACTAATACTAAAAAGCTCAACTAAAAACATAAACTCCATAACAATAATCAAAAGAAGTCTTAACATAAACCTTAAACTTAAAACTTAATATAACTTAAATGCAAAATATGAAAATACTAAAATGCATAAAAATTAAAAGAAACAAACAAACTAGCACAAGCTTGTGCTTTATACTTGTTGCACTTGATCTCCTTCATCCTTGAAAGTACTCATGCCTTAGGATGTCTTCACTTTGAAATTCTCACTTGGGCAAACAATATGAAACTTCACGTGCCATTCCTCATCTCCATCTTCTTTCTTGTAAACACTCGGACCATCGGTTCCTCACTTCAATTTTTTGAGTTGGACCGGTAAAGATACAAGAAAATCTGTAAGTTTATTAAACACAAAAATATTTTTAAAGGGGTTAAAGAAAGCCTCCTAATGCGTGGGCTTTGCAACCTTCGCAGTAGGTTTTACCTCTCAAGGAATCTTGAGAAGCTTACAACCCCCACCAGGCAGTGTACCTGACCGATGTAGTATAGTGTAGTGGCAAGTACCGGGGGATTGATCGTTCTCTTAGGGAATAGTGTCGTTAGGATTGAAAACTACTCTAATTTAGGTCTAAGGGTTGAGGGATGATTCTTTTTGTATTTTTATATTTTTATAAAAGCAAGTAAAATCTCGGGTATTTGGAAGAGTGGGCGGAATTACTTGCTAGTCAACTAACCCAAATATCTACTATTGCAATTAAAATAAAATAACAAGAAAATAAAAGGTCGTGAAACTTATATGGAGAAAAGTGTATTTACTTAGATTTCCTTACTCCCTAGCTATCTTTTACTGGTTAATTGGTTTGTTACAATTGTTTGGATGACGGGTTGTATTCCTTTAAACCATTCGTAGGGATGTGTACGATCATCCCTAACTCTATAAGCTCCTACTTCACTCTATGTCGAGCCGACTAAAAGCTTCTAACATGAGATCACTAGAATTCACTTATGCATTAAATACAACCATATACTCGAAGTACACATCCGATTCATGTTCTTAAGACGTTCAAGCAAGTTACTGATAACGCTCAAAGTCAACATGTTTTTAGTCGCGTTATTGTTTGTTTTACGCATGGAAATTGGTCATATTTGTATATATTTGTTACTTAATCGTGGAAAAGTGTTTATGCATGCAAATATAGCAAAAGACAGGTAAAAGTGATGAAAAGATGAAGAAATGAAGTGATCATGCACATTTGGAGAGTTTCGAGAAGATCAACCACGCATGGACGAAAGGATTTGATAAAAACAAGATTTCTACACATATTTATCAAGAAAATATCAAGTTCTAATGAATAAAGTCAAGCCACGAAGAAAGACAACGCATGCAACGTAAAACGACAAAGAAAATACAAAGAAACCATTTCCAGATGGCATCCAACCGATCGGATGCAACCGCATCCGATTCGGTTGGAACAATTCAAGAAACTACCATCCGATCGGATGGAGAGAAACCGATCGGATGGTGGTGACTGCTGTTACAAGTTTTGCATTTATGGACGAATTTACTCCCCATAATCATGTGTGGCTGATCATTTCTGCTTAATAACTGAAGAGGGACGTTTTTACTTGAAGCATAAGTGTTATTATGCTATATAATGACCAATAGAGGTCTAGATTACATGTACCATCCAATATCTAGTAAAGTGTTACACCAAGTACTTACTAGACCATCTTATATTGCCTGAAAGTTTACTAAGTGTTGTGAAAACGTCCAGAAAGTGTTGAGTTCGAGTCTCAAGCCTTGGTTCGAGTTTGGAGTTGTTTACTTACGTTAGTGAGCAATTGGAGGAGTGTGGTTGCTATAGTTCCACAAGTTTAATCATTGTAATTCTCAAGCTAGGTACACCTTGATACTTATAATGAACAATTGTTACTTTGAGTTTAATGAAAGTTTTCTTATTTACTTGTGTTTAATGTGATTGTTATGGAGTAATTTGTGATATACTTGTGTGTATGATGTGATTGGTTATGGAGTATTCTTTTATTAAAAAGGTGATGCATGAAAACATATCTATTTTATGAGTTTGTTGAAGTAACATCTAATCTTGCTTAATTTGTTGGTAAAAACAATCTTTGGAAAAATAGGTCCGAAAGGAGTTTCAACTTGTTTTTATTCCAAAACATTAGTGCACGAATTAGTATGGAATATGATGCTTGACACCCATCTTATTTACTTATTAAAATGGATTTGAGAAGATTTCATCACGAAGAAGGACCGAAAGGATTCGTAAGAATTCATAAGAAAAGAATTGATTTTCAAAACAACCATGTGTTAATAGAATTGTCATACTAATTTGATAAGGCCGAAAGGAGTCAATTAGGTGATTGAATTCTTAGAGGTAGTTAAACATGACATACATCATTGATTGAATAACTATTCATTTTTAGTTGTGCATCATAACAAGTTTAGACCAAACTTTATACTTAAATTTCCATGATACTCCTAATTACCAATCAAGGAATTATGCACAAGTATATGCTTAGTTCTTATTGAGTTTCTTTTAAATTGAGATTTCTATAAATTTGGATTGACAACCCTTATTTAACAAACGTTTTTCTTATTACTAAAATCACCAAATCCCTTGGGACAACCTCGACTTACCTACCTTTACTATACCGGACGAGTATACTTGCTCGTATGTGTTAGTTAGTTAATCGGATAAATCGTGTTTATAAATTTTAAAACTTGTACACATAAACGACACATCAAGTTTTTGGCGCCGCTGCCGGGTATTTGATTAATTTTTCTAGTTTTTAGTAATTAGATTGTTTGTAATCCATAAAATTTTCAGTTTTTAAAGTAAAAGTAAAAAAAAAGTAAAAAAAAAAAAGTTGGTTTATAGCCAACCGATTCGGATGGATCTCCATCCGATCGGTTGGTGGCCTCGTAAAATTTTTAGGATTCTAGTTGTTTTATTTAATTTTCAGTTTTCTGTTTTTAGTTAATTAGTTTTAATGAGTAGATGATTAATGTTATTAATTCTTAGTTATAATATGTTATTATGATTAGCTTTTAATGTTTTGATTAATCTTAAATATATTTAATGTTTAGAATACCTTTAGTCATGGTTTATTAGTCATTAAATTATTGCTTTAAAGTTTCTAAGTTCTTTTCTTATTAAAAAAAAATTGTTTTCAGAAACTCCAATCGAATCGGTTGCGGGTTGCAACCGATCAGTTGGGGATAGGTAACTGGTCCATCCGATCGGATGGATGTCCATCCGAACTGATGGATGCTACGGTAAAATTTTTAACATTTTTTATTTTTAGTTTATTTTCAAGTCTTAGTGTTTTAATTTGTTAGTTTACTTATTCTTATTTCATATTAAGTGTTATTCACTTACGACTAAGCCTCATGCTAATGATTTGAATATTTTTTGATGGTTATGTTATAGTTAGTAATTGCTTAGTTGAAATGGAGAGTTTGAGTCAGATTTCGGCGTATTTGAAAGATTTGGAGAATATGTTCAAGGATTCCGGTGATTCCTTGGAAAAGTTGGAAAGCATGTTGGACAAAGCTAAGTTGGATTTANTAATTAGTTTTAATGAGTAGATGATTAATGTTATTAATTCTTAGTTATAATATGTTATTATGATTAGCTTTTAATGTTTTGATTAATCTTAAATATATTTAATGTTTAGAATACCTTTAGTCATGGTTTATTAGTCATTAAATTATTGCTTTAAAGTTTCTAAGTTCTTTTCTTATTAAAAAAAAATTGTTTTCAGAAACTCCAATCGAATCGGTTGCGGGTTGCAACCGATCAGTTGGGGATAGGTAACTGGTCCATCCGATCGGATGGATGTCCATCCGAACTGATGGATGCTACGGTAAAATTTTTAACATTTTTTATTTTTAGTTTATTTTCAAGTCTTAGTGTTTTAATTTGTTAGTTTACTTATTCTTATTTCATATTAAGTGTTATTCACTTACGACTAAGCCTCATGCTAATGATTTGAATATTTTTTGATGGTTATGTTATAGTTAGTAATTGCTTAGTTGAAATGGAGAGTTTGAGTCAGATTTCGGCGTATTTGAAAGATTTGGAGAATATGTTCAAGGATTCCGGTGATTCCTTGGAAAAGTTGGAAAGCATGTTGGACAAAGCTAAGTTGGATTTAGAAGAAGGAGAAGTTGTTGGTGACAATGTGGCTTACTTGCCTCATGAAATGTGTTTACCAAAGGAGAAAGAAAGGAAAGTTGTTGTTTTCACAAGAGCACCACCTAAGGAATTTGATGCCCCACACATGAGGTATTCTACACCTTGTGCGGTGGAAGGTGTTAAAGCTTGGGATGCGGAACTTAACATGGAATATGGGGACAACTATATCACGGAGGAAGTACTTGATAAGCTTGGTTTTGTTAGGCTTGATTATGAAGATTATGGTAGGAAGAAAGTGAAAGGTGTAAGAGTGAACATTCATGGTTACATTTTCAAATTTGATTTTGTGGTTCTTGAATATACTAATGCCGATGAACCGGAGGTTATATTTGGTAGAGATTTTCTTGTGACTACCAAGTGCACATTGGATTTCGCACTTAGTGAGTTACGAATTAACATAAGTGATTTGGAAGAGGAAAAAGATGTGAATGAAATGCTTGTTGACGTTTGTGAAGGTATGGAAAAGATCAAGGAAGGAAGGGATGAAATTTGTAAGATGGGCAAAGCAAATCGAAACAAAACACCATTGAACAAACTTACCCAACCCTCTAACCCAAAAGAAAACAATTCAACAACATCATCATCATCATCCAAAACACCACCAAATTCACCACAAAGTATCAAACCATTAACCAATGAGCAAAAACAAGCTATCTTGGAGAATCTTGAATCAAAAATTCATGAGTTGATGGACAACAAGCCGGTCATTGACGTGCTAAACAACTATATGATCTATAGGAAGAAGTTAGATGCGGTTATGTTAGCAAGGTCAAAGTTAGAAGATACTAGTTTTGATGAAGTGGAGGAAAGAAGGATAATTGAGAATGGGCTTCCAAAGAAAATGAATGATCCCGGAAATTTTGTTCTACCGGTTAAAATTAATGGGACAACTCCTTTATATGCATTAGCCGATACGGGCTCAAGTGTTAGTATTATGCCTTACCCGTTGTACCAAAAGTTAGGATTAAGAGACCCTCAACCTAACTATTCTNGAAGAAGTTAGATGCGGTTATGTTAGCAAGGTCAAAGTTAGAAGATACTAGTTTTGATGAAGTGGAGGAAAGAAGGATAATTGAGAATGGGCTTCCAAAGAAAATGAATGATCCCGGAAATTTTGTTCTACCGGTTAAAATTAATGGGACAACTCCTTTATATGCATTAGCCGATACGGGCTCAAGTGTTAGTATTATGCCTTACCCGTTGTACCAAAAGTTAGGATTAAGAGACCCTCAACCTAACTATTCTAAGCTCACTATGGCGGATAATTCTAAGGCAAAAGCGATGGGAAAGGTGAGAAATGTTAGAGTTCAAATTGGTTACCAAGCATTCTTGGCGGATTTTCTTGTGTTGGATGTTGAGGTTGATAAGGAGCTACCTTTGTTGTTGGGTAGGCCATTCTTAAGAACATGTGGAGCGATAATAGATATAGGAAGAGGTACCATGACAATTGACGATGGTATTCTTAAGAATACTTACTATCCAAAGCCTAGAGGAGGTAGTAATGGGGATGATAATGACAAGGACCAAGAGGAGGATTACCTTGGTTGCTTTGAAGTTGGTAGAGATGAAGATGGTAGGCCTAAATTTGGCCCGGTCACACCTAGTTTCTTTGATATTGAGGATGAAATGGAAAGGGCTCTAGCAATGGAGGTTTTCTTTAATCCTTTCAAAAACATCTTTGTGTTTAATAAATTGACAGATTTTCTTGGATCTTTGCCGGTCCAATTGAAGAACTTGGAATGGGGATCCGATGGTCCTAGCACCTACAAAAGAGAAGACGGAGATGGTGATTGGCATTGCAAATTTGATATCATATGTCCTAGCGGAAGGAACTTTGCACGAAGTTTCAAAACTCAAAAGACTACTAGGAAGGTGTCCAACAAGTATCGAAGTGAAGACATTCTTAGGAATGAATATTTCTATGGATGATGAAGGAAGATCACAAGAATAAAGCACAGCTTGTGCTAGTTGTTTGTTTCGTATTTTAATTTCATGCAATTTATTTTATGTTTTTATGTTTTTATGCATTTTAAGATAAGACTATCTATCTATCTATCTATCTATCTATCTATCTATCTATCTATCTATCTATCTATCTATCTATCTATCTATCTATAATGTTTGCTAGTTTTATTTTATATGGAATTAAGTTATGTTTTTAAGTCTTAAGTTTTAGAAGTAGAAATGATGACAAAATTGTGGTAGACCATGTATGTTTGGAATATATACATACAAAAGAAAAGTTTTTGTAAAGAAGAAACTAAAGCTACTAGTTGCTTGTATCTAGTCAAGTGGTGAAAAAGCTTTGAAAAATCAATTTCATACAAATCCGAATCGGATGGATTCATAACTGATCGGATGGAATTGAATATATAAACCCAAGTTTTCAAAAACTCAAGAAACCCACACACACACAATCCACCAAAATTGGGGTCATATAATTCGACCATAGGAAGTTGTTTGAGTGTTGTAGGAGTGTTAATTGATCATCAATGGCATCAAGTCAAGTAAGTAACATCATTAATTTCATTCAATTAGGTTTTAATTCGGATTATTGCAATTAGGTCACGAATTGGGTATTTTTGATTTAGTTCAAATTGAGATGTAATCTTTTGGGGATAAGTGATTAGATGATAGTAGAATAGATTTCAAAAAGAATTAGATCAATTGATTAAGCCTAGAGGAAGAATTAATTGATTGAATTTTAGGATTGAATTGGGTAAAATTTTTGGAGCTAATTTATTTGCAATTGATGAATCCCAGGTGTTACATGCTTGATAATTAGTGATGTTAGGCTATTGCATTGTTAATTAGAGCACTAATTGGAAGATTTTAGTAGATGGTGTTCTTGAGTGTCATAGAATTATTAGGGTAATGAATGGAGATGTTACGAATCGTTAATAGGAAAGTTCAGATGTTAGAAGCACTCTATAATGGTCAATTACAAGTTAGAAGAAAGATTGGATTGAATGGAAATCGATAGGATTGGGTTTAGGAATCGTTTTGTTTACAGAATCTCCAACAGATTCGGTTGCGGGATAAAACCGATCGGTTGGAGTGTGTCAAAGAATCCATCCGATCGGATGGAGCTCAATCCGATCGGATGGAGGCCTCGGTAAATTTTTTGACATTTTGCAAAACGAGTTTTCTAGTTTCTAAATTGATTGGTATTAGTTCTTATACTCTTATATTAACATAATTTGAGTTTTATTTCAGGGAAATGTTGCAGGTTCGGGTCGTGTTCGAAGAAACCCGATTGTTAACAAGTTTACAAAGAGAAACGATAGGAAGAAGGTCAATTTCAGTTTGAAACCGGAGTCTAATGACAATGTGAAGTTCTCTCACGTGCAAAACAAAGATGAAAAGAATATTTATAGGGAACGGCTTTCCAAACTACAAATAAGAGAAATTGCTAAGCCTAGATTGATTGATTGGGATTTGTTTGCGGAGTATGAGTGTGAAGAGCAGTTGAGAAGCATGATGACTATGATTTATGTGTATCCCGGTGATGGGGATAGGTTTGAAGATTACTCATGGGAAAGAGCTTTTAGTATACGTGAAGATGTTTACCGAGAATGGTGTTTAGAGTTCTTTTCTACTTTTTACTTTGATAGGAAAGTGAATGATGTTCTTGGGGATGTTTGTGTTTGGTTTAGGTTGTGTGGTCGCGAGCACGCTTTCTCTTTGCCAAATTTTGAAGTTGCCCTAGGTTTGTATGAGCAGAATGAGGTTAATCATAGGTTGTTTGGGCCACATTTTGTGAGCTTGGCTAGAGATAATAATCAATACACGGGTATTGATGCTTATTGGAATAGAATTGGTGATCCATCTTGTCTTAGGAGGAATGCTTCTAGGATTAGGAACCCGTTATTGAAGCTGTTGCAAAAGTTGCTTTCTTGGGGAGTGTTGCATAGGAGCGGTACTCAAGACAAATGCAGTCAACCGGACCTATGGGTGATGAAGTTACTTGAGGAAGACAAGAATGGGAATGCGGCATGGATTATTGCCGAATATCTTCCTAAGAGAGCACCGGGGATAAAGAAACAAAGTGATATTTGTGGAGGTCATTATGTGACCGTTTTGGCTAAGAATCTTGGGTATTTTAGTGATAGCGAGTTGAGGAAGTGTCGGGTGAGGATGGAGAGTGAAAAATGGGATGCTTTTAGTTTCGAAAAAGCATTGGATAGGAAGAATAAGACTTTGGGACCTTGGACCGAACCAAGTGTGGGGGCGTCTTCGGGAGCTTATATGGAGGCACCATCACAACCTCAAATGGGAAGTTTTCCGGGGAATACACAAAGTGGTGTTGATTCGGGATGGGGTTATTGGAACCGAGAGTTGAACGCTATTGAGTGTAGGGAAGTTTGGAAAGATTCAATATGATGAGGAATAATTACAACTATGATTATTCCATACCGATGATCCAACACTTGGCACAAGATGCCAATTATGAGATACCTCCCTACAACCCACCAAATGTTCCACCATACCCGCTATCATACTCTCCTTATCCTGGTCCATATCCTTATCCTTATCCTGGTTATTCACCATTCCCCGAGCCATACCCTCCATACGGTAGACTTCCCGAGTATGGTGGTTCAAGTTTCAATGTTGGTGGATCGAGTTTTAATCCTGGAGGGGTGAGTTTTGATGTTGGTGGTTCGTCATCAAGAGTTGGAAAGAAGAAGCGACGAGTGGAAGCGGATGATGAGGATGATGAAGAGGAGAGCGAGGACGAGTTCATCAACCCCGACATGGATTATGATGATGACGGGTGATTGTCATATGGATTATGGTTTGTTTTAAAAACAATTATGTGTCGAATTATTTCTATTTCTACTTTCTTTAACTATTTCTTTTAGGATGTATAACGTAACTTAGTTAACTAGTTATTTCTTTTAGATATTTGTGTGTGTTTTGTTTGTTTGGTTGTTTCGTATATTTTTCATTTTTCTTGCAGGGGTTTTGTTACGGAAGCATATAGTTGATCAACGTTTGGAGTCGATAAGCTCATTTGCTTATTATGATCAAATATGCATATTGCGTATTTAACTCCGGTATTTTCTAAATTTTTCCATTTCCTTTACTTTGAAGTCATTTTTTTATTACATTGAGGACAATGCAAAACTTAAGTGTGGGGGTGGGAAGAAAATAGAAAAATTGCATAATTTTTAAATTTTCATTTTTTTAGAGTCGAGAACTTTAGTAACTAGAGGTAGTTCGCCCTTCATATTCTAGTTAAACTAAGATTGATTCAATGGTAAATAATAAGGATATTTTTGGAGCATAAATTAAGTTTAAAGAGCAATTCGTCTCCGAATTGATAACATTTGCTAGCACAATTTTACACCCTTATTACTTTAAATTGTGAGGATTAGTTTTTTTTTTGTGAATAGTGTTTCTCATGCTATTTATATATTTCATTATGAGTGTGCCGGTGATTGTATGGATTTTAGAACTTGTACTTGTTATGCATTACGATTAAAATCATTTTCGAATGATGGGAATATATTCACGTGATAAGAGGCAAACTTAGGAATAAAACCAAATGACCATCCGTTTACAAAATAATTTTTGCTAACCACACCGGTTAGTTAACCTCGTATTTGGAACCATTTGTTAGCGTTTATCTTTAACGCTAGATACCCCTAGTTAAACCCTTTGAGCCATACTTTTCATTTTGTTACATCCAGAAAAATACAAAAAGAATTTACACTTTAAACGTTNTTTTAATTTTCATTTTTTAGAGTCGAGAACTTTAGTAACTAGAGGTAGTTCGCCCTTCATATTCTAGTTAAACTAAGATTGATTCAATGGTAAATAATAAGGATATTTTTGGAGCATAAATTAAGTTTAAAGAGCAATTCGTCTCCGAATTGATAACATTTGCTAGCACAATTTTACACCCTTATTACTTTAAATTGTGAGGATTAGTTTTTTTTTTGTGAATAGTGTTTCTCATGCTATTTATATATTTCATTATGAGTGTGCCGGTGATTGTATGGATTTTAGAACTTGTACTTGTTATGCATTACGATTAAAATCATTTTCGAATGATGGGAATATATTCACGTGATAAGAGGCAAACTTAGGAATAAAACCAAATGACCATCCGTTTACAAAATAATTTTTGCTAACCACACCGGTTAGTTAACCTCGTATTTGGAACCATTTGTTAGCGTTTATCTTTAACGCTAGATACCCCTAGTTAAACCCTTTGAGCCATACTTTTCATTTTGTTACATCCAGAAAAATACAAAAAGAATTTACACTTTAAACGTTAGCCTAACCTTTGTCAAAGTCTAATCAGTGGGTTGCTAGTTGCTTGGTCTGTTGGATTGTTTTTGATGATTAATAGTTAGCCACACTTCACCATTCATGTGTGTGCCATTCCGACGAAGATGAAGGATGTATACTTCTTATTTGTATTTTTGTGGTGTATGTTTATGCGAAGTGTGGGGGAGATGTGATGTGATAAAAAGGATGTTAANATTGTTAGCCAATGTGCTAAGTATGAAGAATATTATTATGGTTAATCGATGTATCGATATGTGAAAGTTCGAAGAGGAGTAAGATTGTGACTATAATCATTTATTGGGTTTGTGGTTTGTTCGTAACTAGCAACAATGGGACTTAGACTTGATTTTATTTTTCTTTAAAACCAATTTCATAAAAATATCCCATGCCTTATCCCTACCCTTTGACTTAGTGTAATTATTAAGTGTATTGACATGTACTGACCATCCGAGTTTGTGAGGATCTAGAAAACGTGCTAGCGAACTAAGGTTTATCCTTGGTGACCATCCGTTATTTGGTGATACAAGAATTCGCGGCAGCGATCTATTATGTTTTGCACAAGATATTTGCACGAAAGTTTTATTAACCCTTAGCCTAAACGTTACAACCCGAATAAAAGACCTCTTTGATGAATTATTTCATTGTTTTGATACTTGTACAAGCCTATGGTAAGAAACATAAATCATGACTGGGCAATGAGTGATTTATTAATCATGCCACATATTGAGTGAGAGTGAATTTCAAATTATCTTCGTGAGGTGCTAGAATTGTTATCATGCTCTTTATTAACTTGTTTGTGTTCAAATAAGATATTTGCACTATTGCTGTTGAGATCACTTTTCTTTTGATTAAGACTTGCTCGAGGGCGAGCAAAACTCAAGTGTGGGGGATTTGATAACGCTCAAAGTTAACATGTTTTTAGTCGCGTTATTGTTTGTTTTACGCATGGAAATTGGTCATATTTGTATATATTTGTTACTTAATCGTGGAAAAGTGTTTATGCATGCAAATATAGCCAAAGACAGGTAAAAGTGATGAAAAGATGAAGAAATGAAGTGATCATGCACATTTGGAGAGTTTCGAGAAGATCAACCACGCATGGACGAAAGAATTTGATAAACACAAGATTTCTATACATATTTATCAAGAAAATATCAAGTTCTAATGAATAAAGTCAAGCCACGAAGAAAGACAACGCATGCAACGTAAAACGACAAAGAAACCATTTTTAGATGGCATCCAACCGATCGGATGCAACCCGCATCCGATTCGGTTGGAACAATTCAAGAAACTACCATCCGATCGGATGGAGAGAAACCGATCGGATGGTGGTGACTGCTGTTACAAGTTTTGCATTTATGGACGAATTTACTCCCCATAATCATGTGTGGCTGATCATTTCTACTTAATAACTCAAGAGGGACGTTTTTACTTGAAGCATAAGTGTTATTATGCTATATAATGACCAATAGAGGTCTAGATTACATGTACCATCCAATATCTAGTAAAGTGTTACACCAAGTACTTACTAGACCATCTTATATTGCCTGAAAGTTTACTAAGTGTTGTGAAAACGTCCAGAAAGTGTTGAGTTCGAGTCTCAAGCCTTGGTTCGAATTTGGAGTTGTTTACTTACGTTAGTGAGCAATTGGAGGAGTGTGGTTGCTATAGTTCCACAAGTTTAATCATTGTAATTCTCAAGCTAGGTACACCTTGATACTTATAATGAACAATTGTTACTTTGAGTTTAATGAAAGTTTTCTTATTTACTTGTGTTTTAATATAATTGTTATGGAGTAATTTGTGATATACTTGTGTGTATGATGTGATTGGTTATGGAGTAGGTTGTTTTTGAAAAATCATTCTTTTCTTATGAATTCTTACGAATCCTTTCGGTCTTTTCGTGATGAAATCTTCTCCAAATCCATTTAATAAGTAAATTAAAGATTGGGTTGTCAAGCATCATTTCATACTAAATTCGTGCACTAAATGTTTTGGAATAAAACAAGTTTAAACTCCTTTCGGGACCTATTTTTCCAAAGATTGTCGCTTTGTATATGAGCAAGATTCTATCATTACAGCACG
>LBNU01034695.1:124268-142321 GCA_014162995.1 Artemisia annua
CGAAAAAAGGACCGAAAGGATTCGTAGGAATTCATAAGAAAAGAATTGATTTTCAAAACAACCATGTGTTAATAGAATTGTCATACTAATTTGATAAGGCCGAAAGGAGTCAATTAGGTGATTGAATTCTTAGAGGTAGTTAAACATGACATACATCATTGATTGAATAACTATTCATTTTTAGTTGTGCATCATAACAAGTTTAGACCAAACTTTATACTTAAATTTCCATGATACTCCTAATTACCAATCAAGGAATTATGCACAAGTATATGCTTAGTTCTTATTGAGTTTCTTTTAAATTGAGATTTCTATAAATTTGGATTGACAACCCTTATTTAACAAACGTTTTTCTTATTACTAAAATTACCAAATCCCTTGGGACAACCTCGACTTACCCACCTTTACTATACCGGACGAGTATACTTGCTCGTATGTGTTAGTTAGTTAATCGGATAAATCGTGTTTAAAAATTTTAAAACTTGTACACATAAACGACACATCAGTTACCGTATAGGAAGTTAGCCAGTTTTCTTAAGCCTAACATCGACATCACCCACCCACAACAATCAATAACAAATCAACAACTAGTAATCAATAGCTAGGTTTCATTAGATCTAAGCAAACATAAGAGAAACCTAGCCTAGCATGTTAAAGAAAAGACAAGCATAAGATATAATCAAGCAACACATAGACATATTGATTGATTTGAAAGGATACTTATCTTTAATTAAGCATGAATGATTCAAGGGTGAAAAACCCTTAAAAATATAGTAAAATCCGACCTGGGGTGTATCCCTTAAGTTCTCCCAAAATTTGTACACCTAATGAATGAAAATTAGAAAACTATATATAGATTTTACAATCTGACAGCGTCACGTTTTAGTATGTGACGCCGTCACCTCGCCGCCAAAACTCTTCTTGGATTGCTCAGATCCACTCTTGATGCCGTCCCCCTTTAATTCTCTCTGGGCCGTCTCTTTTGGCTTATAACGTGACGGCCTAGGCGTCACAAAGCGTGAAACCGTCACGTGTTATTTCACAAAAACTTTCTGGAGCGTCTCGTGTACTCTCATACACCTCTTTGTCAAAGCATGAAGCCGTCACCTAGTAAAGTGTGACGCTGTCAGGTACAGTTTCCAGCATGGTTTTGGGACTTTGTCGTTTTCTTCACTTTTATGCTCCAAAAACGTCCAAAATACCTTCTTTTCCAGATTTCTTCTCAAAAGCTCCTAAAATGACAAAAGGAACGATTTAAGGCAATATTTGATCAAATAATTACGTATTAGGGCTTAAATGACCCCCTAAAAGCGTAACACCTCATCACCTCCATTGCTAGAGCTGTCTCCATTTCATCTTTGGTAGCAAAGAAACTAGGAGTAACTGTGTGACAAATGGTATTTTTCATAAATTAATTTTATAATAAATTCCCATTTATTATATTTATTTTGAGTATTATATGCATTTTTGCACGTATCTGCATGTTTCTGTACATTTCTGAACATTTTTGGGAACTGTCCTGCACACTGTAGCTTACAGTCATCTTTGAAAAAGTTTATTGTCGTCAGTAAACAAAAATTAATCCATTTTGGATAGTTACTGACAAGTTTCGTAATTTAGTGAGAGCTTTCTCACATTTTTCTGAAAAAACAACGCCGCACGAGATCCGACACTACAGTACCTATGGTAAAGGTCAAGAAAATATATTTTTGAGTCTGTAAAGTTATTTTATTACATTTCTGACAAAATCGTGGCTAAAAACTTTATTTTACGTATACGCGTCTAAAATCGTCAAACCGGGACATTTCGGTTACGTTTAAGCTTAAACCGACACACGATACACCCACGAGGGACACAATTGTTATTTGATCCCCCTCCTAGGATCCTAGAACCAGCCACCTCACATCCCACACATATCATCACATGCTAATTCATCTTATTAACCAAAGAACATGCTATTATCGAAATCTACCTAGTTTCCAAACTCATATTTTCATCTAAATTTTCTTCTTGGCTTCTCCATAGCCGAAATCTCATAAGCACCAAGTTCATAATAATTTTTGAAGTTCAAGATAAATTGGGTTGTATTTACAAGAGTTTTGGGTTAATTAGAAGGTAATTTGGGTTAATTGGAAGTGTTTTGGGTCTTCCTTTGTTTCTCCTAGCCACGTACAAACACCATCTTTGTAAGCTATCATCCAAACTTTTCTAATCTTGTTCATACCATGTTCTTGGATGTTCAATGGTGTTACCAAGTGCTAAATGTGTATGTTTTGCTAAAATGAAAAAGCTATGGATTGTTGTGTGCATGCATATAGCACGACCTATATGAAGTTTTTATAGTCATTAGAATATTTTTTGCTTGTGTGGTAAATCTTGTTGCTTGTGGTACTAATTTGATGATACAAATGTGATTTATACTAATTACGCGAATTTAAGACGAAATATACACTTTTATGTGTATATGTATAAATCGGCTTGTATATAAATTATGAAATTATTGGGGTTTTAAAAAGCATAAAATTTTGGCTCAAGTGGTGAATTGGTGGAAGTTTTGTTTGAAATATTATAATTAAGTATATATCGAATTAGTCGTAACTAATTATAATTAATTAGTAAAAATATAATTTTTGGTGAAATTAAACATTTTTGGCCAAATATAATTATTATGGGTCGAATAATATGAGATTTGACCATAGTTGACTTTTTGAGAATTAAAACTTAATTATAATTATTAATTACGTTTAATTATATAAAGTTACGTAATTAAAAGTACCAAAATTGATATTGGGCCAAGTGGACATTTTGAGCCCAATAGTGGTGTTCGGTGAACAGTAGCCAAGCCCAACAAAAGTTTTTTAACTTTGACTTTTTGACCAAAAATTGTTATCGGACGTATAAAAATTAATTTCGATATATAACGATATATATAACGTAACTTAAATCGGAATATATAGTTTTGGGCTAATTTTGGACTAATGGGCCCAATAGTGAAGTTTCGGCCCAATAAACATTTCGGGTGACGAAAATGAGTTTTTACATATATTTGAACTTGCAATGGCTATTTCGGCCCAATAAACTCGGAATATATAGTTTTGTGTATAATATAGTTATTACGTACTAAATTTTGTCAATAGAGTGACTCATGGTTTATTTGAGAAATTGCAACATTTGAGGAAAATGGAAACGTTGAACAAACGAACGGGTCATGCCCAAATTTCTAAAAAATTATAACACTTAGAGTATTTTACAAAAATACTTTCATTTATATAATTTTTCTAAATACAAGTGTATTTATTTTAAATACTTAATAATTAATTATATTATAATTAATAAAAATTATTTATAATATAATATCTCCTCATTAATTTATTGATGAGAAAATTTCTCAAGTATATTTAATTAATTATAAACTTAATTAATTAAATACATAATTACTATTATATTACTTAATATATATATATATATACTACACGGATATAAATACATATACTACTTACGTATTGTAACGAAGAATTACTACACGGATGTTCCGTTATGTACACTCACCCCATTCACTATCACCACGAGCCATCACCAAGAGCTTTCTAATAAACTACTTTTGAAATGTAAGTACCACACAACAAGCAAGAAATACACGAGCTTATGGTCACACATAAAAACCTTTTCAACAGAGTCAAAAACACTTAAAACACGAACGTTGTACTAAGACTTACCATACTTACCTAGGTCGCGTGTCGGAGCGGTTGCATCTTGTTGTTTGTTGACTAGCAGATTTCTATTATCGAGGTGAGTTCATGCCCCCTATTTTTGTTTATTTTCATAACTGTTTTGGGGGAGAATACATGCTCGTTTTTAACTATACTTAATGATTGTTTACTTGGATACGCGAATTGTTTACGCAAACTTTGCTGTTTGATTGAATACTTGATTTGGTTATTTGAATGCTTTCTGTTTATCTATTACACACGTGACTACTTTACATACGGACACATGTACTTTAAACGACTATGCATGCATAACCAAATGAACCGGCTAAGCCAAATGAACTGGCCNAAACCTTTTCAACAGAGTCAAAAACACTTAAAACACGAACGTTGTACTAAGACTTACCATACTTACCTAGGTCGCGTGTCGGAGCGGTTGCATCTTGTTGTTTGTTGACTAGCAGATTTCTATTATCGAGGTGAGTTCATGCCCCCTATTTTTGTTTATTTTCATAACTGTTTTGGGGGAGAATACATGCTCGTTTTTAACTATACTTAATGATTGTTTACTTGGATACGCGAATTGTTTACGCAAACTTTGCTGTTTGATTGAATACTTGATTTGGTTATTTGAATGCTTTCTGTTTATCTATTACACACGTGACTACTTTACATACGGACACATGTACTTTAAACGACTATGCATGCATAACCAAATGAACCGGCTAAGCCAAATGAACTGGCCAACCTGGCAAATGAACCGGCCAACTTGCTATGTACATACGTGACTGAATGTAACAGTCAGCTCATATGTGATCGTGACCGAATGTAACGGTCAAGCAAACGTTTAACCTTGTGGTCCACATTACTGCATTTACTTGAAAGTGAACCCCATTTTATGACATTGTACGCGACACAATGGTCACCAAGCTTTTATCGAACTCACGTTTCTTTTATACTGAATTGCTATTTATACAAAACTATGAACTCACCAACCTCGTGTTGACACTTTTAGCATGTATTTTCAGGTTTAAGGCGATAGCCTACTTGTGGAGGCTTTTGGCAGGGCATGGCATGGTCATAGATGACTCTGATATATTTGGGACCGGTTTATTTCTTTTATGGGCTTATATTTCCACACTATTTTTGGAACGTTGTACACAACATACTTTTGAATCTGGAAACTCCTTTTTAAACGGTTGAGGTAAAACCGTTCTTTGTACTTCGTGTTGTGATACCAGTTTAGTAGCACCCAAACATGTATGCTTCCGCTAAACCAGATTTTGGGGGTGTTACAGATTGGTATCAGAGCCTTGGTTATAGAGAACTAGGTATTTTTAAAACCTAGACTATAACTACTTTTACAAAAACGAAACCCTATGACCGCCACATGCATGCCTGCCAAGTTTTGATGCCTTACTTACTGTTTTACGTAACATAACTATGTGCTGCACCTTACTATTTGGTGACTTATACATACTTAACTTACACTATTTACTATGAGTATTTTCTATATACTTACATATATACCTGTCACAGCGTCCCGTCCTTCCCATACTAGTTCACCCACATTCACTGACTTGTGATGAACACACCATATATTGGCTTATACTCGCAGAGTTATACCTTTTCCTATGTGACCTCATCATTCCGCTTCGAATTTGAATACTCGCCACATGCCGCATGAGGTCATTTTCTTCAATTTCGAGTTTGAACACTCGTCTTATTCTACACGAACTCATTATTCGACTCCAAGTTTGGACAATCGTCTTATTCTTTCGAAACACTTATATTACTATTATAAAGAAACCCTCCAACTTATATCATGTCACCAGAGAGGCAACACCTAAACTCCGCAACCATGTAACGATCTTAAATCCCTGATAAGTGTGATTACCTATTCGGTTGTGTTTCTTCTTTCATAGTTGACCTTGCTCGCGTATTCTATCTGTGATGAACGTGCCCTCGTGTGATAATTGTTCTTCCTATTTGAAATTGATGCGCGTGGGATTGCTTACGCACTTTGTTTTACCTCTCAAGGGATCTCAAGAGGCTTACAATCCCTACCAGGCAGTGTACCTGACCGATGTAGTATAGTGTAGTGGCAAGTACCGGGGGATTGATCGTTCTCTCACAGGGAATAGTGTTCGTTAGGTTAAAGACTACTCTAATTAAGGTCTAAGGGTGGAGGATGATTATTTTTGTATTTTTATGTTTTTATGAAAGCAGTAAAATCTCGGTTTTGAAGGAGTGGGCGGAATTAGTTGCTAGTCAACTAACCCAAGTATCTACTTATGCAAATTAAATTAAAGTTTTGAGAAAACAATGGTGGGGAAAGTAGTGTTTACTTAGATTTCATTACTCCCTAACTATCTTTTACCATGTAATTAGTATGTTGAGTTTGCGTGGATGACGGGTGTATTCCTAACAAGTCGTAGGGAGTGCGTTCAATTCCCTAACTCTATAAGCTCCTACCTCACTATATGACGATACGTCAAGTATCCTATCATAAGCTCACCGATAGCAACCTACGCATGAAATACTACCTTAAAATCGATTAACGCACATACGATTCACGTTTCCTAAGACGTTCAAGCTTGTTACCGTATAGGAGGTTAGCCAGTTTTCTTAAGTCTAACGTAGATGAAACATTCATCCAAATCACAATCACAACATACACATCACATGATAATCAATAGTTAGGTTTCATTAGATCTAAGCAAACACAAGTTAATTTAGCCTAGCATGTTAAAGGAAAGAAAAGCACAAACATAAATCATACAACACATAGACATATTGTATGGATTGAATGAAGACTTATCTTAGATTAAACATGCAAGTTAGAGGGGTAAAAGTACCCTCTAAGGTCTGTGATACACGAGCTAGGGTTTAACCCTTAAGTTCTCCACCAAGTTCCTCTTTTAAAACAATAAAAATCGTTCTATATATATAGATAATACGGGCTGACGGCGTCAGCCCAAGGTGTGACGCCGTCACGCCGACGATTAGGGTTTTGTGATGGCCTTCTTGACGTCGTCACGCCGCCTTGTTCCAGATCTGACGGCCTTCCCTGACGCCGTCACCAAAATAGGCTAAAAACTCTCTGGCCCGTCATGAGTAACTTCCAATTCTTCACTTCAGTTGTTCCTGACGTCGTCACGTTGGAGCTTGTGACGCCGTCACCTTCTGTGCACTTTAGGGTCTTTTGAGATTTTGTTGTTTTCCGCACTTTTTCACTCCGAAAATGCCCGAAAATGCTTCTTTTGTGATTTTCTCCTCAAAAGTACCTAAAATGAGAAAAGAAACGACTTTGGGTGAAATCCAATCAAATAATATACGAATTAGGACTCAAACTGACCCCTAAAAACGTAACATTTTTCGTCTCATCAGAAATCTCATTTGTCAGCATCTTTTGTGATATAGATAAATGGCTCCTACGAAAAGGACAACCAAGACCCCACGTGGTCGACCTGCTGCTACCACTCCTCCAACTGGAAATGCAGAAAACCCACCTATTGTTAACCAAGCCACACTAGACCAGATTGTCGATGCTCGTGTAGCCGCCGCACTCGCAGCTGCAAATAATTCTTCCGCCAACACTGGAACTTCAAGACAACCTTCTAACAACCGTGGCTGCTCTTACACTGAATTCAAGAAGATCATGGATGGAGGATTCAGGGGAACAGAGGGATCCATTGGTTTACTCAGATGGATTGAGAAGTTAGAGACGGTGTTTCACATCAGTGGCTGTAGTGATGAGGATCAGGTTAAGTATGCATCTTTCACTTTCATGGATGCTGCTTTGACCTGGTGGAACAACTACAAGAAGTCAGCTGGCATTCAGGTTGCTTATGCTATGTCGTGGGATGACTTCAAGGAGATGGTACACAGGAAGTATTGCCCACGCAATGAGGTCATGAAGTTGGAAGTAGAGTTTTGGAACTTGAAGGTACAAAATAACAACATGGCTGCTTACAACTAGAGGTTTCAAGAGTTAGTGTTGTTATGTCCTGAAATGGTTCAAACTGAGACAAGGTTGCTTGAGAGGTATGTCGGAGGTTTGCCTAAGTCGATAAAAGGGAGTGTGACTACCTCAAAGGCTAAAGATCTTCACGAAACCATGGAGATAGCCAACAAGTTGATGGACCAGGAATTGGAGGATGTCCCAGAAAAGAGTACTGACAACAAGAGAAAGTGGGAAGATCACTCCGAGGACAACCACAACAATGGTGTGGACAAGCGACAAGAAGTGGTCAAGGCTTATGCTGCTGGGACCAGTGAAAAGAAAGGTTATGTTGGAACATTACCCAAGTGTTACATGTGCCCGTTTCATCACAATGGGCCTTGCCCCATTCAGTGCGGGAACTGCAGGAAGATCGGTTACCGAGCCAAGGATTGCAAAGCCCCTACTCTCGTGATAAACCCGAAGGTCACTGTCACGTGCTTTGATTGTGGAGTGATTGGGCACTTCAGGAGTGATTTCCCAGAACTGAGGAATAAAATTTAAGGATTTTGCCAGGATCTTAACGACGTTGCGGGTGATGACGAGGCTTGAAGAGAGAATCCCCTACTTCGCATAATAAGACTGATGTGCGTGGGATTGCGACCACGCAAACAGGTTTTACCTCTCGAAGGATCTCGAGAAGCTTGCAATCCCACCAGGCAGTGTACCTGATCGGTGTAGTATAGTGTAGTGGCAAGTACGGGGGATTGATCGTTCTCTCACAGGGAATAGTGTTCGTTAGGATAGAAAAGCTACTCTAATAGGTCTAAAGGTGGAAGATGATTATTTTTGTATTTTTATAATTTTTAGAAAGCAAGTAAAAACTCGGTTTTTGGAAGAGTGGGCGGAATTAGTTGCTAGTCAACTAACCCAAAAACTACAATTGCACATAAAAGTAAAATAACTAAGACTATTGTGGTTGTGAAAACTTATATGGAGACAAATGTGTTTACTTAGATTTGCTTACTCCCTAACTATCTTTTACCGGTTAATTGGTATGTATATTAATTGCGTGAATGAAGGGTGTATTCCTAATAACTCATGGAGTGGCATACATATCTCTCCAATTCTATGAGCTCTTATCTCCTCCTACAACTATGCACTACATAATCATAGGGATTATAAACAGTGGCTCATGCGTTAAATACTACCTTAATAGCCTAGTATGCCTTGGCTACATGTTTCTTAAGACGTTCAAGCACGTTACCATAAAGGAGGTTGGCCAGTTTTCTTAAGCCTAACATCGATGGAACAATCATCCAAAACAAATAACAACACACCAATCAACCAATAATCAATAGTTAGGTTTCATTAGATCTAAGCAACACAAAGAAAATCTAGCCTAGCATGTTAAACAAAAGATAAGAACAAGATAAAATCAAACAACACATAGACATATTGAATGATTAATTGATTACTTATCTTCAATGTAACATGGAAGATCTCAAAGTGAAAAACCTTGAAAAAGGCTGCTAAAATCGTCTAGGGTTTATCCCTTAAAAGTTCCACACTAATGAAGGAAAAATAGAAAAATATATATAGAAAATACACTCTGACGGCGTCAGGTTATAGAGTCTGATGCCGTCAGCTCGCCACCACTAGGGTTCTCGGATGGCCTAGATCTACTTCTGACGCCATCACCTTCTATATCCTTCTGGGCCGTCACTCTTTAATTTATAACCTGACGGCCTACACCATTTAACACCTGACGGCGTCAGGTGTAAATGCTCCAAAATCTTTCTGGCCCGTCAAGTGTAAAGTAGTTTCACTCCTTTGTTAATGTTTGCTGACGGCGTCAGCTTGTGACTCTGACGCCGTCAGGTAGAAATTCAGCTTCTTTTGAGACTTTGTCGTTTTCTTCACTTTTATGCTCCAAAAACGTCCAAATATGCATGTTTTCCAGAATTCTTCTCAAAAGTACCTAAAATGACAAAAGGAATAATTTAGGGCATTATTTGATCACATTTACTCGAATTAAGGCTTAAATGACCCCTTAAAACGGTAACACTTTTCGTCTCATCAAATACCCTTACACTTGAGATTTGCTTGTCCTCAAGCAAATGAGCTTTTATTCCAATCAAAATATGAGTTAGGGGTCATTTAACACAAATATAAAAGTAATTACAACAAATAGTCATTCGACCCTAATCATAACATGCACGGAAATCATACACTAGCACCTCACAAATAGTGTTTGGATACTCTCATCTCTCAAATGTCATAGAATAATATCTCATAAATGAAAACGGAAAATATCACTCACTACCTGTCATAGCAAATAGATTACCATAGGCTTGGGAGAGGATCAATTACTCCTCCACTAGGCATAAGCACCTACGATAAACTATCAAAGAGGGCTTTCCAAAGGGTTGTAACGTAAGGTGTAGGGATATGATAAACACGGTTTGGTTGGAATAAAGGGTATTTTAATGGTGGCGAGTTAATTATCATGATCAAATACATGCACTATACAACGTTGCTAAGCCAAGACTCGACTCAATCTTAAGCTAAAAATGAAATAACAAAAACTTAAAAGAAACATAAAAGGAAACGGGATGGTAGTCCGTATGTTTTTTCTACTTTTCTTTTTCATATTTTTTTTTGTATTTTTCTTGATTTTTCAATTTTTTTTTCATACACTCTTGCCCTACCATCCAAAATAATACATCATATGGGTCTCGGTTCTCCCCTTACACTTGAATTTTTACATAACTTTACAATTAACTATTCTAATGACTCGAATTAAGATAATTGAAAAACTTGGAGTACTTTTAAGATATTTAGCACATATGGGGGTAATAATGTTGTTCCTCCCCATTACTCCATTACACTAGTACTTTACCCATGAGTCCCAATCGTCCCAAAACAATATGTACAAGGATATGACTCGACTTAGCAACCATGTAATCGACTAGATAATTAACAAAGGGTTTAACAAATGTTTTCACAATAAAGCACTAAAAATGAGTGCATACAAGGTAGGCTAAGGCGATTTGGGTGTACATTTAAGAGGGGTGTAACAAATTCTAACTTTGAGTAAGATGCTCAAAGATCGAAACGAAAGGATAGGCTCGGAGGGGTGTACTAGGGGTATCGTGTACCAAAAATGGGTACCTCGCAAAGGGTTTGGGAGAATTACTTGACTAATGTAGCCAACGTAATTATAACAAAAACACGGGTGTAAAACAATGGGTTAATCCTAATGCCTCTTATCATGTAGTAGATCTTAACTACATGAATGTAGTCTCACTTGTGGATTTGAGATGGTCCTAACGCAAGTTCTAGAATCTAAGTGCTACCGGTACACACATCATAGCACCAAAGATGGATGCTTTTCCTACCAATTCTAGGGGTGAACCTCACATATTTGGGGTGGAAAATTTTTTAGTGGTACGGTTTTGTGCTAGTCATACAATTTCCTATCCATGAGACGCTCATTAAGACCAAAGTTTCACTTCTAAATGTTGCAAAAAATTTTAAATTAGCGCTAAAATTGCCCTAATAAATATTTCTCGTAGTTTTATTACAAATTTACTATCAAACAAACAAACTCAAGGGCAATTGTATTCTCTACGGAGCTTTCATTTACCCCCTTACACTTAAACCAAACATTGTCCCCAATGTTCAAATAGAAGATGTAAAAGTAAATAAAGTGAAAGAATGAAATCAAATACTCCCCTGAATCGTTTGATGTGGATAGTGAGGTAACATGGTTAGATCTTCTTCAAAGAAAGATGAACGTTCAAAGCTTCCCTTCCAAAATATAAATCGTCTTCTTGTCCAAAATAACCTGTTAACCTGAAAAAGATAAAGGCCAACCTCGCATAAAATTGGCGGTATAATCTATAATAGGATATAATGCTTGTGGAATGAATATTTTTGCACAATTCATGGAGATTATAAGTTAAAGAATTGACAAAACTTTCTACGTTTCCGGAAGAAATACAAAACTTTCAAAAATTGCAGAAAATTATAGCCTGACGCCGTCAGGTGTAACGCCTGAAGTCGTCAGAAATGATCTGACAGAATACTCATGTTAAGTTTCCGGAAAATTTCTGGAAAAACTAGAGCTTACTTCCTGGAATTCCTGCAAAAATTCATTATGACTCGATACAAGCATTTGACTCAAACAAATACTAATATGTATGTTACTTTACATTGTTATGATTCATGTTCATTCGTTCTTATAAACCGATTTAGATTTCCCTTACACTTAGCTTTTGCAAAATACCTTTATATGTAGTTAAGACGAAGTTAAAAACAAAATAAAGCATTTTCACAAGTTAGTTTGAAGCATGAATTAATAACAAGAAATATAACTTACATACGGAAACAAATAAACAAACTAAACAAACAAAAACACACAAAGCATGGGTTGCCTCCCAAGAAGCGCTTTTCTTTATTAACGAGTCTAGTAGCTAGACTCAAAGTCACGGTACATTATGTGACTTCATCGTTGGTCGCGGCTTCTAAGTCATCCTCTTTTCCGGTTTTATATTCCGGTCCTAATTTCAAACAATCCTTGTAGAAACCGAATATCCTTTCCATGACATAGTCTACTCCTCTACGTCTATCCTTATCGTTCCTATAGTAAACCGCTTGTTTAAGCTCTTTTTCAACATTGGACAAGTGTTGGAATTGCTCTATCTTATATGGCATTTGGTAGTTTACTTCATCGGTCTCATCCTTGAATTTAACTATCCCTAAGGAAGGTTCATAAGTCATTCTAGAGACCTCGATAAATGGCTTGCCTAAAACTACTTGGGTTAAACTTGCATCGACTATTAGGCGGATATCTTCTACAATCACAAAATCGGTGACATAGGTGAAGTTCCCTACACATATTGGTAATCCCTTAACTCTTCCTGTGAAGTTACTAATCCATCCCTTATCGGGGAATATCCTATACCCAAGTTGATTTTTCATTATCAAGTTGTATTAGGCTCTAGTCATGATGTTTATGGGCGATCTAGGGTCGATGTAAGCTTTCCACACATGCAAATGTCCGATGTTGCATGGTATGTTGAGATTAGAAGGATCACCTATTTTTAAGATCTGATTACCTAGGAAGTATGGTGTCTCGGAGTCATCGAATAGATCCTTATGGTATGCCCGCTCTTCCCTAGTTGGTAACCTATTGAAGTAGTCCTCTTCATCATCTACTTCTTTAATCTCACTTTCCCTACTTGCCTTATCTACCTCGACTTCCTTAAATTCATCCTTAGGTTCATTATTCTCCTCACTCCTATCGATTGGTCTAATAGTGACAACGTTGACGAAGTGGACATGTTTGGATGAAGAAGGGTCCTTGATTTGGGGTCCGCTATTGGTGTTCCTAGCGTCTTTATGTGGAGGTGATAGCACTTGGCTGTTGAGGGCCTTCAATAAGTTGTCAATCTTATTGGTCATCTCTACTTGTTGTTGATTAAATTCGGATGTGAATTTAGCTATACGAGCTTCTTGAGATGCCATAAAATTGGACATCAATCCTTCAAAGTTATTGGTACTACCATAGTTGTTGAAAGGATTGTTGTTGAAGGTACGGTTCGAGGAAGGACCATTGGGTTGAAAACGATTAGGTGGGTTGGAAGAATTGTTTTGGGGCACGTTTTGGTTTGACTTCCACCTAAGGTTTGGGTGATTTTTCCATGAGGGGTTGTATGAATCACCGTAAGGGTTTGGCTCGGGTTTGAAAGTGTACCACTTGTCTCCCGCTCCGTCGGTACGCGAGGATGCGTAGTCCGCAAAAGCTTGTTCGGGGAGTTCCATGCAATCACGAGTGTCGTGGGGACCACTACATAATTCGCACGAAGTGATTTTGTTCACTTGGCTTGAAGGTTTAGGAGCTTCGTAGGATTTCATGAGAAACTTGACTTGGTCTTCAAGTTCTATGATCCTACGGTCGGAAGTGCTTGAATTATTTGAAGGCAAATATATTGCCTTGACCGTTTTATTCAAATCACGGGGATCGTTCCAACTTTCGTTGTCATAAAGGGCAAGATCTTCTAGGAGATCCCATGATTGTTCCGCACTTAGATCACGTAGCTTGCCACCGGCCGCTTGGTCAATGGTTTGCCTCGTGGAGAGATTGATATGGTCGTAGAAAATTTGGACTTGGAGCCAAAGGTCTATGCCATGATGAGGGACTTTTTGGAGTAATTCCTTGAATCGAGTCCATGCCTCGTAGAGGGTTTCGCCTTGGCGTTGTTGGAACGCCAAGATATCATTCCTTAGCTTGGTAGTTCTCCCGGTGGGAAAAATTGAGCAAGGAAACGAGTTGTGAGATCATCCCAAGAGGTGATGGATCCTGCGGGAAGTCGCTCAAGCCATTGACTAGCTTGGTCCCGTAGAGAGAATTGGAAGAGACGCAATCGGGTCGTCTCTCGAGTGGCAACATCAAGGTCTATGGAATCTACGATTTTGAGGAAATCCTTGAGATGTTGATTTGGATCTTCGGAACGAAGTCCATGGAATGCGCATCCGCTTTGCACCAACCGGATGGTGTCGGATCGCAAGGGAGTGACATTGGCTCCTTGAGTGAGCTCAATGGTGTTGCGATAGCCAAGGTGGCTAGGTCGGGAATACTCTCCTAAGGTACGGGCTCTAGGAGGTTGGTTTGGTTGTGGTGGGTGGTTTGGTTGAGGTGGGTTGTTGGGATCAAGGATGTTACCACCTTCCATGATGGCGGATGGTAATGGTTACGAACAAAAACACAAAGAAATAAGATAGACTAAAGAAAGCCTATAAAAATAAAATAAAAATCTCACTAGAAAGGAATCTAGCGTGTAAACCTAATAAAATAAAAAATTCTACCTAAACAATAACTATTCCCCGGCAGCGGCGCCAAAAAACTTGATGTGCGTGGGATTGCGACCACGCAAACAGGTTTTACCTCTCGAGGGATCTCGAGAAGCTTGCAATCCCACCAGGTAGTGTACCTGATCGGTGTAGTATAGTGTAGTGGCAAGTACGGGGGATTGATCGTTCTCTCACAGGGAATAGTGTTCGTTAGGATAGAAAAGCTACTCTAATAGGTCTAATGGTGGAAGAAGATTAATTTTGTATTTTTATAATTTTTAGAAAGCAAGTAAAATCTCGGTTTTTGAAAGAGTGGGCGGAATTAGTTGCTAGTAAACTAACCCAAAAACTACAATTGCAAATAAAAGTAAAATAACTAGGACCATTGTGGTTGAGAAAACTTATATGGAGACAAATGTGTTTACCTAGATTTCCTTACTCCCTAACTATCTTTTACCGGTTAATTGGTATGTATATTAATTGCGTGAATGAAGGGTGTATTCCTAATAACTCATGGAGTGGCATACATATCTCTCCAATTCTATGAGCTCTTATCTCCTCCTACAACTATGCACTACATAATCATAGGGATTGTAAACAGTGGCTCATGCGTTAAATACTACCTTAATAGCCTAGTATGCCTTGGCTACATGTTTCTTAAGACGCTCAAGCACGTTACCATAAAGGAGGTTGGCCAGTTTTCTTAAGCCTAACATCGATGGATCAATTATCCAAAACAAATAACAACACACCAATCAACCAATAATCAATAGTTAGGTTTCATTAGATCTAAGCAAACACAAAGAAAATCTAGCCTAGCATGTTAAACAAAAGACAAGAACAAGATAAAATCAAACAACACATAGACATATTGGATGATTAATTGATTACTTATCTTCAATGTAACATGGAAGATCTCAAGGTGAAAAACCTTGAAAAAGGCTGCTAAAATCGTCTAGGGTTTATCCCTTAAAAGTTCCACACTAATGAAGGAAAAATAGAAAAGTATATATAGAAAATACACTCTGACGGCGTCAGGTTATAGAGTCTGACGCCGTCAGCTCGCCGCCACTAGGGTTCTCGGATGGCCTAGATCTACTTCTGACGCCGTCACCCTCTATATCCTTCTGGGCCGTCACTCTTTAATTTATAACCTGACGGCCTACACCATTTAACACCTGACAGCGTGAGGTGTAAATGCTCCAAAATCTTTCTGGCCCGTCAAGTGTAAAGTAGTTTCACTCCTTTGTCAATGTTTGCTGACGGCGTCACCTTGTGACTCTGACGCCGTCAGGTAGAAATTCAGCTTCTTTTGAGACATTGTCATTTTCTTCACTTTTATGCTCCAAAAACGTCCAAATATGCATGTTTTCCAAAATTCTTCTCAAAAGTACCTAAAATGACAAAAGGAACGATTTAGGGCATTATTTGATCACATTTACTCGTATTAAGGCTTAAATGACCCCTTAAAACGGTAACACTTTTCGTCTCATCAAAGACCTAACCCTAGACCCTCTTGTGTTGTAGTTCCTCGAGTGTTTGTACTTTCTTAAAGACTTTCTTTTACGTCGTATTGTATGGATCTTCATCTAATTAGTTCCCTATCTTTTATGTCAAGGCATGTGATGACTTCCTTCCGTGACGCTCTCTATTGTACAAACCATATTTGAAATTCTCTACAAACTATTATGCTATCGTCTTATGTACGGTTGTACTCCTATTTTGATTTCAAGCCTATCAACGACATGGCCAATACTGTTTTTAACCAAATACTACCTTGACTAAACCGAACATGGCATAATCAATCCTCAATTAAACATAGCCTGATCACCTATGTTTAATTCAGGAAGGATCGTGCTGGAATAGGAATAGTCAGCTCAAAAAAAATTGCGCTACAAAGCAAACACTTCATAACTCGATCGTCAGAGTTTAATAGTTTCTCGAAAAGGTCTCGAATTCATGTAGGAATGTGAAAACGAAATCGAGCAAAAGTACCCTCATCTCTTTTCGAACTCATCGAATGGCTTGAATTGAAATCCGGGACGGATTTCCCCATTAGGTGGGGAGACTATGACAAATGGTATTTTTCATAAATTAATTTTATAATAAATTCCCATTTATTATATTTATTTTGAGTATTATATGCATTTTTGCACGTATCTGCATGTTTCTGTACATTTCTGAACATTTTCGGGAACTGTCCTGCACACTGTAGCTTACAGTCATCTTTGAAAAAGTTTATTTTCGTCAGTAAACAAAAATTAATCCATTTCGGATAGTTACTGACAAGTTTCGTAATTTACTGAGAGCTTTCTCACATTTTTCTGAAAAACAACGCCGCAAGCGAACCGACACTACTGTACCTATGGTAAAGGTCAAAAAAATTTATTCTTAAGTCTGTAAAGTTATTTTATTACATTTCTGACAAAATCGTGGCTAAAAACTTTATTTTACGTATACGCGTCTAAAAACGTCAAACCGGGACATTTTGGTTACGTTCAAACTCAAACCGACACACGATACACCCACGAGGGACAAAATTGTTATTTGATCCCCCTCCTAGGATCCTAAAATCAGCCACCTCACATCCCACACATATCATCACATGCTAATTCATCTTATTAACCAAAGAACATGAATTATCCAAATCTAGAATCCTATATACATTTACCATGCCTAGTTTACTTTACCAAACTCATATTTTCATCTAAATTTTCTTCTTGGCTTCTCCATAGCCGAAATCTCATAAGCTCCAAGTTCATAATATTTTTTAAAGTTCAAGATAAATTGGGTTGTATTTACAAGAGTTTTGGGTTAATTAGAAGGTGATTTGGGTTAATTGGAAGTTTTTTGGGTCTTCCTTTTGTTCTCCTAGCCACGTACAAACACCATCTTTGTAAGCTATCATCCAAACTTTTCTAATCTTGTTCATACCATGTTCTTGTGATGTTTAATGGTGTTACCAAGTGCTAAATGTGTATGTTTTTCTAAAATGAAAAAGCTATGGATTGTTGTGTGCATGCATATAGCTCGACCTATATGAAGTTTTTATAGTCATTAGAATATTTCTTACTTGTGTGGTAAATCTTGTTGCTTGTGGTACTAATTTGATGATACAAATGTGATTTATACTAATTACGCGAATTTAAGACGAAATATACACTTTTATGTGTATATGTATAAATCGGCTTGTATATAAATTATGAAATTATTGGGGTTTTAAAAAACATAAAATTTTGGCTCAAGTGGTGCATTGGTGGAAGTTTTGTTTGAAAGATTATAATTAAGTATATATCGAATTAGCCGTAACTAATTATAATTAATTAGTAAAAATACAATTTTTGGTGAAATTAAACATTTTTGGCCAAATATAATTATTATGGGTCGAATAATATGAGATTTGACCATAGTTGACTTTTTGAGAATTAAAACTTAATTATAATTATTAATTACGTTTAATTATATAAAGTTACGTAATTAAAAGTACCAAAATTGATATTGGGCCAAGTGGACATTTTGAGCCCAATAGTGGTGTTCGGTGAACA
>LBNU01034696.1:4300-16524 GCA_014162995.1 Artemisia annua
GGTGTTTTAATAAGAGTATTAATTACATTTCAATTGATTTGTAGTTTCCATCAATAGCAGCTCGTTTCCATCAATAGCCGGTTGAAACTCAAGAATTGAAAACTCAACATTGACATTGAAAACTCAACATTGACCTTGAAAATTCAAAGTTGACCATTTTTCCTTTATAAGTAGTAGAGATATGTCGTTAAAAAACGCATTTTGGTTAATTTTGCTCATGAATATACTTAGAGATTTGCTAACAGCAACTACACGATGTTATTTAAACATTCCATGTATATACAAAATACATTTAATGAACTTATATGTTTTATATTATACGCTTTTAATCATTTTAAACATGGTATGTGATATTAAATATGAAATGTCTGGAGATCATTAAGTGCTAATTATCTAAACATAGAATGATTAAACAAAACTCATGAGGTGGTTGTTAACAAATATTCTAGTTTCCTAAAGTAAAAGCTTTTTTTTTCCAAGAAAAAGACATTTTACACCTTGTTTTGTTTTGTCACACAAAATTACTTCAAAACTTCATGGTTATGCTTTTGTTACGGTTTATTGTTTTTGCTTGTTCAGTTGTTCTGCTTTTATATCTGGAAATAAACAGGTGATATTTAACAAAAAAAAGTAAAAAGTAATAATAAGAATAACAATAATAATAATAATAATAATAATAAAGCTATGTTTTGTAATCAGAAAATAGGCTCTATGCTAACTAAAATGGTTTTTCTAATCACTAAAGGTTTTCAAACAAAAAATGGGCTCTAAAACACATCATAAAGCCCGTTCTTACAACCGGGCTCTATAGCAATTCCTCACAGTCCCTACCCGTTTGTGCCCTCATGCAAAATAAAACCGGGCTCTTTGAATCTTTTAAACCCGGCTTTGTGTCCATTTTGTAGTAGTGCACACTATATTGTGCGCACATCATGTTCCTATATATGTGCGATTTGTTAGATAATAAAAGCCTAGACCCAGCCTGTCAGGTTTGACCCGTTTAGTTGCTAGGGTTTTGATTAGTTTGTAGTTTATTTAATATCTTGTAAACTTCATTATTTAGTTAATCTTAATAATATAATTTCAGTATTCTTTCGGTTTCTACACGATTATCTTAAAGGTCATTATAACGTCTCCAATGATAGTTGATTATAGTTTCTACGGTTCGGAAATGACCCTTAAACCATACTTTCACTACGTGTGCTTGTAAACTGTGTTATCAGTGGACGGACCCACATGTATGTCGGGTGTGACACGGGCTACACCTGATTTTAGGTCACGAAGTATAAAAAGATTTCAAAATTGTTGTTTTTGTGGTATGTGAAACCACCATTTTTTTTTTTTTTTTTTTGTTTCTTACAATGTAACTTTAATTAGCCCGACTTTTATTTTGTGCAACACCCTCTTAAAAATTCTGAGTCCGTCTCTGGATATAGTTGAGCATGTTTATAGAGAGGTGTATGGTCGGGAAACTCACATACTCTGCTCACATCATACTTTACATATTCGGAACATCGAAAGGGCCAACTAGAGCGAACTAGAATGAATGATTGAATGTCGTTGTCGTCGGTCATTTTGTGTTTGTGAATGACAACGTCATGAAAATATGTTCGGTTAGGTGTTCATGCACATGCAATGATGCAAATTTAACCTGAACCAGCATCTTGCACATGTTTGGACTTATAAGGACATATCTGTCGATTCTGATACTGTGAAAAGGTTGTAAGCATGTATCACCCACATGAAAAGCACATCGAACGACAATCATATACATATTTCCCCTTTTTCTCATAGTGGATTTAGTGTTCAAAGTATTGATATGATTAATTAACTTTTTTAGAGTGCTTAGGACCTTCGCAATTTATGTAAAGTTTACATCATTAAAGTTTATATTTAAAATTTAAGGATTGAATACTTAAATCTCATTTTCACACTTGAACAACCGCACTAACCACGAAAATTCTTTAAGGACCCCTATATTCTTTTGAAAGTATATGTAGTTTTCTCTTATGATTGGCGAGGACCATTTTGAGTCATTGATGAAAACATGTCTATCACTAAAGATATTTGGCGAGAATATGTCCTCGCTAAAACGTCCTCGCCACAAGCTCGACACTAAAAGTATTGGTGACGACGAATTCGCGTTTTACCAACGACAACGTGAGACCCACACAAATTCTCAGTCAAAGTTCTCACTAAGATGTTAATTAAATACATAATTAAGTGGTCAATGTTTTGGCCAAAATTTTGGCGCGAACATGTCTTCGTCAAAAGTTTAGCGGAAAATATAAGAGAGAAATGAATAAAGTAAAGGAAGTAGTAAAAAAAATTAAAAATAAAAATAAAATAAAATAAAAAATCAACCTTCAAGCGAGGATATGTGATCAGTAAATTTTTTGTTCAAATCAAATTGTCTTGACTTTTGACAAATTCAAAGTGTGGAACTCGATTATTTTTTGACCGTTTAGCGGTTTTTAGTGAGGGCATCTTGTCCTCGCCAATACCTTCCTCACCATTTCTACCGATTCTTGTAGTGTTAATTGATTAGCACTTATTATTCTTTGGTTTATAATTGATAAATTGATAGTACTAAAACTTAAGAACACTTTTTCACATATCATATATGCACTATAGTTAAAATGGAAACAATTAGCAAATTTTATATGGGAGGCTCAAAAGAAATGATGTTTTAAACTTGCCACTGAAGATATAATGACTCGTGCATATGACTCAACATGCTTTTCTTGTTTCAAAAGACTAGTTATAATACCCGTGCACGCACGGGGTTTTTCCAGCAAAATTTAATTAGATAGTATTATCTTTTAAAAACTGAAAATCTTATGTATATTTTAAAAAGTTAGAGCATCAACATGTGCGAAAGTAAGAAAAATAGTTAGCAGAAATTGTAAATATAACCGTGGCATCGACCTTGTAGTGGATTCTTGAGCGTATCTCCTTATAATGTTATTGGGTCAAAGGTTTTTTGATTACATGGGTTTACACATAAATCAAATTTATTTTAAAATTTTTGTTTACTATATGGACATATAAGAATTTGCTCATGAAAATTGTGATATAAGTACAACTAATAAGTATGCATGAGTATTTCATTATGTATTAATATCAATTAATATTTTGTAAAAATTTTATTGGATGAAAGATTTAATTTTTTTTAGCTGACATAGATGTTAATGTTGAGGTTGATGTTGTTGGTTAACTTTAACTATTGATATCATATTGTACAAAATGTGTGAGTTTAGTAGCACATAATGAGCGTTGATGAAGTTAAAATATACTCCATAAAGTTTTTTAAGAATGTTTTTTCGGATATCCGTATATAAACTTTAAATAATAATTACATACATGAGCTCTTATTTATATTTAACGTATATAGTAAAAAGATATTTTAGTAGATAAAAGTTTAAAACTAATATTTATTTTAAAAGTATTTAACGTATATTAAAACTAAGTCGTACATTTATAAAACTTTGTAAGTTTAATGGATGGAAGTCTCAAACCAATACTAATACTCATGTTATAGTAAACAAAGTTCATATTATAAAGTGTAGGGGGTATAAAGTGTAAGGGGTTATTTGTTTATTATCTAAAGTTATCAAAAAATATGGAGATTTATAATTTTACATTTAACTCCATATAATATATTTAAAATTCAACCACTAATGTTTTATTAATTACCTCCATATTAATTACCTATTCTTTACAAATGTCAGTTAAAGTATTATCAATGATTGTTATCAAATAAGGATTGTGATGCGTGATTTTTTTTTTTTTTTTAATTTAAAGAAAACACATTCTACATTAAACAATGACTATCTAACCCATGTGTTTGTTTGTTTTTTTTTCTTAATAATTAGCTTTGTATAACGGTTTTAACTGACAGACATGCTGAGATTGATGTTGATGTTATTGTTTAACTTTAACTATTGATATAATTTTGTGCAAAATGTGCGAGTTTAGTAGCACATAATAAGCGTTAATGAAGTTAAATATGTTCCGTAAAGTTTTTAAAATGTTTTTATGGATTTTCATATACAAATTTTAAATAACAATTTCGTGAGTCGTTGTTATAAGCAGAATCGCATATATTTATTTTCATATCACAGTAACTCGTGCTTACCATTTGATATTTATATTCCCGTTACTAATAATTTAGCCGTATTTAATATTTAAACTCGTGTACGCATAAATTAAGCTTTTAAATAGAATAACATGAGTCGTTATTTAAAAAATATTCTAACGGATGAAAGTCTAGAATTAACAATATTAAAACTAATTCGCATATTCACAAAATTTTGTAATTTAAATATATGAAAGTCTGAAACTAATACTAATACTCATGTAATTTTAAACAAAGTTCATATTATAAAGTGTAAGGGGTATAAAGTGTAAGGGGTTATTTGTGTTTTTTCTAAAGGTATTAAAAAACATGGAAACTTGTAACTTTACACTTAGCTCCATATATTTTATTTAAAATTCAACCACCAAAGTTTTATTAATTACTTCCTCTTTTTTTAAGTTTTTGTTTTCATAAATTTGACACCTATATTTTTATGCATTTTTTTTCTTAACCAAATTTCTCCACCAAATTTATTAAGTTTGACCAAAATCAATTTAATTTTGACTTTCTATTGATCAATCATATTGCTCGATTTCGCCTACGTGGCAAAATCGAGCTCTCCTATTGGTCTAATTTTATTTTTCAATGAGAAGGGTTTTGCAAATATACTCCGAAATGATGTAATTCTTTTATTATTTAAAAGATATGAAGAATGAACTTCATATTTTGAAATACTTTCTCATTCGTTTGCCATATTCCTACAAAAGTTGCGAGTGTCAACACATCATTGGAAATCTTGTGTTTTACATATCCATAAAGTTTTTCTCTCACATTTAAATATTAGAAGTGCGGTTGATGAAATTAGCCGGAGGTGGTGACAGCCGTGGTGTTTGTAGTTGTAATTGGAGTTCGAACTTATACTAAAAGCTAAAAGGTGTAATTTCTATTTTTATAAAAACTAGTTATAATGCCCGCGCACGCGCGGGTTTTTTTAAAAAATTTTGAATGATATATTTTTATTTATTAAAAAACAAATAATTTAATTTTTATTTTGCTTGATTTATGATTTTTAATTGTAGTTTTTTATAATTAAAGATAATCTTTTAAATCTTATCTATATTTTTTGTATTTATCTTCTACTCGTATAATATATCAACAAAACGAATTTAAAAACTTATAAATTAAATAATAATTAACATATTACCCAATAAGGAAATATTCTTTTTTTTTCAAAATGACAAAGTACCCACTAGGGGTTTTGTTTTATTATATAAGAGATATTTAGCGAATTAGTTTTTTTTTTTTTTGAACATAGCGAATTAGTTATAGCTTAGAGTTTATCATTACAAAATTACATCAAAATTTATCAAATTAAACCATATACTGATTACCGCATATTATAAGAAGACAAATGTCTTCATCATTTAAATTGCATTAATTCATCTCGAACCTTCCTTTTAAATTGAACTTATAATTTACCTTAATTAGTTCTGATTTTTTAATTAATAAACTTAAAAATTCCTTTTGTTTAATCATTTAAAGTAATCTCCTAAGGACACTCGTTAAACAAAACCCTTATAAAAATCATGAGAAGTTGTTGCACCCATTTGCAAAACATTTTGTATATTCATCCATAAAAATAAAAACTTTGTTTATTTCTAAAATCTCATTTGCTTTAGCTTAGTTTATAAAAGCTTTCATAAATTTATGTATCAAACAAAACTTATTTTATAAGCTAGTATATTTTAAAACCTTAAGCTCCTATAAGCTTGTTTGAAACACAAGATTAACCTTGTCTTCTGAAAAAAACAAGTCATTTAAAATATATGTTTTGTTTGCTAGAATATAGGATATTAAAAATAAAAATAAAAATAAAAAAAATCCCAGAACTTTTAAATCAAATGAAAACCTAATCTTTTTTTTAGCTCCACTCATATTTCATCTACAGGATTGTTACTTTTGCCAAAACACATGTTAGATTTTCAAAATAGCATCAAAAAGAGAATTCTCAACTTCTTTCTTTGTTTTTGAACAATCTCAACTTTTTTCTCTCACACAAAATAATGCATCCACGCGGTCAAAAGAAAATGCTATTTTCATGTTTTATCAACAACTTATTAGAGGTAGATCCCATATTTTCTGTTTCCCATTTTAAAATTTTGACCACTTTAATTTATTGTTATTCAAACTTTATTTAGCCACCTATGTTATACTACAAAGTTAAGCTATGCATCATGTGATTGTGGCTCCTTGTTCCTCGCATATGACGTTTATATTTTGACCAATATATCTATTTTTGGTGATAGTTTCATTGTTTCTAGTCTTTTACTTTTTATTCTACAAGTTTATCTTATCTATTTTCTACATGCGTACCATATGAAATTTGAACTGTGTATATATTCAAATCACGTCTATCTCTTCAGTCACTTTTTTCAATTTCCAAATTATTAATCTTTTATATGATAAAAGAATTACATCGTTTCAGAGTTTTTTTGACAAAACAATCTTAGTGGAAAACAAATTGGACCAATAAGAATGCTCGATTTTGACACATAAGCGAAATCGAGCAATATGATTAGCTAATAAAAGTCAAAATTGAATTAATTTTGTTCAAACTTTAATAAATTTGATGGAGAATTTGATTAAAAAAAAACATAAAAATATAAGTATCAAATTTATGAAAATAAAAACTTAAAAAAAGAGGATGTAATTAATAAAACATTAGTGGTTGAATTTTAAATATATTATATGGATATGGAGAGTTGACAAGTGTAAAATTATAAATTTACATCGTTTTTTGATAACTTTAGACAATAAACAAATACCCCTTACAACTTTATACCCCCTACCACGTCTTATAATATGAATTTGTTACAATTGCCATGAGTATGTAAGTTACTGGTTTTGAGACTTCCATCCATTTAAACTTACAAAATTTTATCAAACGTACGAATTAGGTTAAGTATGACGTTTAAATACTTTTAAATAAATATTAGTTAAACTTTCATCTATTAAAAATATCTTTTACTAATGTTTTTGTAATATAAATGACTCATGTATCCTCATTTAAAGTTAAATCTATACGTACACGGGTTTTGAATTATTAATCGATACAGTTACAATTGTTATAACGGTAACCCGATACATTATCAAATGGAAGTACCGGTTAACGTAACAGCAAACATAAACATACGCGGATTATACTCCTATGCGCCGCATCTCATCGTAACTCTAGTTATCTTACAAATCTTATATATCAGATATTCCGGAAAATATTTTAAAAAACCTTCTAACGAGTACTTTCTTAACTCCATCCAACGCCCATATGTGGCTCCAAACTCGCACATTCTTGTACAGCACATGGACTATCAATAGTAGAACTTCAAACAATAACATCAAACTCCAACATTACATCTATGTCAGCGAAACAAGGTAAACTCTTTCTATCCCCAATAAAATTTTTTAACAAATACTTATTTTGATATTACAGTACATAAGAAAAACTCAATCATACCTTATTAGTTCGTATTCTTATCCCGGAATCCAATTTTCACGGGGTAGATCTTATACTATTCTATAAACAACAAAAATGGGTGAAGGTTGGTCAAATAAATTTCATCGGCGAGGTACGTGGTATCTATTCTCCACGGTGGTTGTTTTCAATTCCGGATAATCGTGCACTCCCGAAATGATCCGTCCTTCTTCTTGAAATAGTACCGATGCTCCCAAGGGCCGTGAGGAACTCGGCGAATGCATCCTTATCCGACAGCGTCTTTAGTTATGCTTCGGCATAGCTCTTTCATTTCGGAGGGTGCTAAAATGGTTGGTGCCTTTTGCAACAGGTCCGCTCCTGGACCCAAATCAATTGAAATTCCGACTGGCGAAACTGGTGAAAGCAACTAGGCACCACGTTTTGGAACACTTCGGGAACTCTTTCACTACAGTCTCCTCCAACGTCGCTTCTTCTACGACTTATCTCAGTTATTTGAGCCATAAACCTTGGACATCCGTCGTTTATGTATTCACCGTTCTAATAAATGAGGATGATTCCAAACGGTTCTTACTTCGATCGCCTGTATCACAAGAGTTTTCCTTTTAGTGGTATAGCCCGTGCAATGTTTTCTCATGGCAAACTATCCCGGGCCCGTGTTTTGATAACAAGCCCATTTCAATCAGCGTCGAAACTGCCGAGTTGAATGGCATTATGTTTTACAGAAAAGGTTGTCTGTAGGGTATGGTGAACCTAAAGAGTACGTGCTAGTGCTATCAAGATCCATTGGCATTTCGATCTTCTAATGATACTAACTTAGTTGGGCAATATTTACAATGAAGCAAAGCTAGTTCTAACTAAACTTCTATCAGGGGGCACGGCGCGCGAGATCCAACATACTTTGCACTCATGCTGATTTATTAAATACCCGTGACGACGCGTCAGGGTCCTTGGTGCCATCTCCATCTCCCATCACGTATGCCTCTTCGCACGTGCAGGGTAATATCATTCTGGGTTAGTGCAATTGATCTTGTAGTGTCCCTTTTCCTCCCACCCTACGCTCACGGTTGTGGTTTGCTCCGGTGCTTTGCAATCAGTGGTCTTGTTCCCTATCCTTTGACACTTTCCACACTTGTGGCGATACAGGGGCCAGTGTGTGCATCTTGCACTTGTTGCACAGATGTTTGTCACCAGCATATCCTGAGGTACGTCACATAGTGCTTAGCAGCTTCCTGCCTACGGTTCTGTTTAGTGGGGGACAAAAAAAAAAAAATGAGAATTGCGGGGTGTGATGATAGTTGACGGTTGCGTCAATTTTTGATTCTACTAACTGTCTGCAAGACAATCTCTATCATCATTCTTTCTCTTGAGTTCATTTCTTTCCGCGGTTGAGCTTCGCTTCATTTCCCTATCTAGTAGCCTTTGAGCGAATTGCCATTGCTCTCATCAAGGCTTGCAGGTTCGAAGCGGTACACATTCTCCTTCGATAACCTTTGAGCAAACGTCATGTACCTTTTCTAGGGTTTTTGTCCAGTCAGGCCAAACTGGGCATACACAGCTAGTTCTTGAAAATTTCGGCGGTTATAATCTATCCAGTTCACCTCCTTTACACAAGGATAGTGGAATTTCATCTTCCAACTTCTTGATTTCAGACTTGAACAGCTTTTCCTAAGGTCTTCTTCTTGAAATTGCAACTCAAGTCGATCTGATAAGTTCTTCGGCTTCCCATGACTTTGTACTACTGAATTCCACTGATTGAGCTTCATCCAATAGGGTTCTGTTGCATAGGTTACCTTAAGTCTCCGGGCAACCATTCTCATAAACACAGTTTTGGAATGCTCAAACCAACGGGCAAGAGCCGTACTCTTCTCCCAGTGCCTTGTCATGGTGGTTTGACAGCTCATGAAATCCTTATAGGTGTACTTTCGTGAATGACAGGGTGCTGTTCATCAGCAGTTTCCTAGCATGTGCGGAGCGGTTCAAAGGGAGGTTGGTTTCGCGAGTGCCAAGCAGCCACGACGATCTCAGCAATCATCCCCTCCGATATCTTCCGGAGTCAAAGGTGGGTATTGAAATCCTAATGCTGGAGTGGGTGGTGGTGTTGGTGTTGGAGTCGGTTCAGTGAGGCAGTGTGCGTTCGTCCTGGTGCGAGGCATTTTTGATTAATACTTTGCCCGTTGTGTTCTAGAGAAACAAAAGAACACACAAAGTCACAAGTCGTTATAAGTACATATTAGGCATTGTTTCATCCCATACTACATAAAAACATGATTGATTTTTATCTTCATTCCTGGTCTTGCTGTGCTCCTTGATCATGGGCAATCCTCATCCATCACCGAGGCTTGATCTCCATATACTTGGGAATTCATGAAACTCCTAAATTCTTGTTTCAGTTCTCGAAGTCGGTCTCATAATACTCCGTGGCTGGGTATACGTGTAGTGACATGGTTTGTTGCAGGTGGTTCTGAAGACTCTGCGCAGTTCTCATAACAAAAGCCTGGACAGGGGTGGACCACCCACACTCGGAGAAAAAGCGTGCATCCGCGGGAAATGTTTCGTGGGTAGACAGTTGAACCGAAACACAAGAAAAGAATCACAGTGTTCCGGTGATGATTGTGGTGATGCCCAAACAACATCAACAGGGGAGACGTTGGTGCATAATCGTGATACTTCGACGAGGAGTACGATATGTTCGGACCTGTAGGTTTCCTGAATGGCTCAGAAAGGCTCAGGTCATAACGGTTCAAGTATTCTAACTCTCCTCGTCCTCGGTAAACCCGATTGAGTGGAGGTGGTGTGGTAAAGTGGGTGGAGCGTTACCATTCAAGGATTGAGGGGAACAACGCTGAGGTTGACACAAGCCTCTCGTCGGTTGAACGAAGAGTTGAGTTGTCAGTTGTATAGTTGGAGTACCAAGGTGTAGTGTGGTGAGTAGGGGATCACTGACAGAGCAGTGTCTTCAACCTCAATTCAGAAGAGGAGGTAGTGCTGGTGTGAATGGGTAGACATGGTAACTACTGTAATAACCAATTAATAGTAAACATAAGTGCTAATCTAGCATTTAGCATATATCAACATAACACGACTGTACATTCTAATCTAAATGTATATTTGAGTAGCGGCAATCGGAGGCTCGGCCGGTGGTGTGGTGTAATAGTCCGTTTAAAAGTGTAGTTATAGCTAGTGTTGTAAATCACTCTGGTTCTCTAAATAATCAGGCGCTCTCGATCGCAAATCCTGTAACCACCCCAAAAATTGTTTAATAGTGGAAGACTAATCCTGCTGTTACGAGGGATCAAATAGTCATAAAGTTATCAGAAAACGACTCCAAAAAACGTTTCTGAGTTCATTGTTATTGAATTCAATGCAAGGATGTTCAATGTTCATTAATAACTCATTATTGTTGAAAGTGCTGATTGTTAAATATAACCCACCAGACAGGATCAATGCATCCATGCTACCTGAGCTCTCAATTACCGGAGATACAGTAAAAAGTCAAAAAATTGTGTGTGAATCTATACGCGTTTGTAATAAAAATCAGATGAACACACTTCCAAGAGCACAAGTGTATACAAGTTTAGTCTATACTCTGTAAAGTACATTTTAAAGTTAAGTGTAAAATTATAAATTTACATGTTTTTTGATAACTTTAGACAATAAACAAATAACCCCTTACACTTTATACCCCCTACACTTTATAATATGAATTTTGTTTACAATTGCATGAGTATTAGTACTGGTTTGAGACTTCCATCCATTAAACTTACAAAATTTTATAAACGTACGAATTAGTTTTAGTATACGTTAAATACTTTTAAAATAAATATTAGTTTTAAACTTTCATCTATTAAAATATCTTTTTACTATGTACGTTAAATATAAATAAGAACTCATGTTATCCTATTTAAAAGTTAAATCTATACGTACACGGGTTTGAATATTAAATACAGTTAAATTGTTATTAACGGTAATATAAATATCAAATGGTAAGTACGAGTTACTGTAACATGCAAAATAAATATACGCGATTATACTTATGACGATTCATGTAATTATTATTTAAAATTTATATACAGATATCCGGAAAAATATTTTTAAAAAACTTTACGGAGTATATTTTAACTCCATCAACGCTCATTATGTGCTACTAAACTCGCACATTTTGTACAACATGATATCAATAGTAAAAATTAAACAATAACATCAACCTCAACATTAACATCTATGTCAGCTAAACAAGGTTAAATCTTTCATCCAATAAAATTTTTACAAAATATTAATTGATATTAATACATAATGAAAAACTCATGCATACTTATTAGTTGTACTTATATCATAATTTTCACGGGTAAATTCTTATATATTCATATAGTAAACAAAAAATTTAAAATGAATTTGATTTATTTGTAAATCTATGTGATCAAAGAACCTTTGGCCCAATGACATTATAAGGAGACACGCTCAAGAATCAAATACAAGGTCGATGCCACGGTTATATTTACAATTTCTGCTAACTATTTTTCTTACTTTCGCACATGTTGCTGCTCTAACTTTTTAAAACATACATAAGATTTTCTGTTTTTAAACGATAATACTATATAATTAAATTTTTCTGGAAAAACCCCGTGCGTGCACGGGTATTATAACTATTTATCT
>LBNU01034697.1:0-14956 GCA_014162995.1 Artemisia annua
CGATCTATATATATTTGAGGGGTGTGGGGTTCACAAAAAAATAATAAATAGCGATTTTTTTTTTGATTTTTTTTTTTAATTTTTTTTACACAAAGGGTTTGTTTAGACGAATTGATATAGCTCGCATAAAATGGTGAAATAGAAAGCGTATGAGATGATGATAAAAACATATTCGCTAATTTGGTAGTTTGGCTAGTCGAATCTGTTTAGTACGATTGGGTTAATCATTCGATACTCGACTCAAACATGGGTATAATGTTAAGTGTGTATATGAGTGAAATGAAACATTGTCGGGTTATAAACAAGTCTTACATGATTTAATAAAAGCTTGGTTCGTCACGGCATAAATATTAATATCGTGGTACGTTAATAAATTTATAAAATAAACTTTACAGTGTTATCTTAATAAGTTATATTATTTTTTCGAATTTTTTAAGAAAAATTTTTATTAGAATTTTTAAAAAAAATTTTTTTTGGAAGAAAAAAATTTATTAAATAATATTTTTTTTAGAAATTTTTTCGAAATTTTTAATAAAAATTTTTATTAGAATTTTTTTTTTTAGAATTTTTTTCGAATTTTTCAAATTATTTTTTTCGGAAAAATTTTTTTCCAAAAAAAAATTTTCTAATTTTTTAACTGAAAGGACTAACGGTGCAAACATTGCTAACGAGCGTTAGGTTAAAGGACTAACGGTGCAACTGACTTAACGATTAAACTAACTAGGTTAGAAAATTGGACCAAAAGTGAAGTCCACGTGGACTTTTGGACTGATCCGTGCGATTTTTTGACTTTTGGACTGAAAGTGCAATTTTGATACAACCACAAGGACAAAAAATGTAGTTTACTCTATTTTCAAATATCTCGTTTTGATATGTAAATTTCAAAAAATATGCGTAAATGTAATAAACTCTCAACACATCAAAATGAGCTTATTGGAATATTTTATAAAGTTCGCTACATTATTTATATTTCTTTCAAAGTTTACGTACCAAAAGGAACACTGGAAAAACTCTGTTTCTATTTTATGACCTAAGCAACTTATCATAAAAAATAACATTTTTTTTTGAATGTTCAACAAGTATTGTTGAAAATTCGTGCTTCACTACAGGCTAACTTTCCGTATAAAAGCTGAAACTGTGACTAAACTCTGAGTTGTTCAATTTATTTTACTGCCTAATAATCATATATTTGCTCCGACTTAACAAACAAAAGATATCATATGATCTAAGTTACAATTAACAGAAAACTTAAAGCGGTATAACTATGACAACAATATGGCTACGTTAAAAGCATAAAACTACAAGAAAGTTATAATATCAAACAAACATTTACATTAAATAAGATTTTATGAGTATAATATAAATTGATTATAAAAGTAAATGTTACGAAAAATTGAAAAGAATTAGTCAGAAACATGCAAAAATAAGAAGTGTGGTGGTAGTAATTGAATTCCTAAGTTCAACAAGAAGGAGAATTTCATTACTATATCAAGCGACTTAAGCTACACAAACACGTACTTTTTAATTGCTAATCTTTAGAATAAGATATATAACCACATATTAGTTTTGTAAATTAGCCTAAAACTACGTCGTTAGCTTTCACTAATGTATAAAAGATAATTTCTCCATCTTATCAATATATACTTCATGTTGAAATTTCTTAGTCCTAACTAACGATAAAATGGACCAACTTCATTTTTCTCCTATTTCATTTTCCCTATCAAGCACCCCCTTGTATAAACCAGAAAATTAAGCACTAGTTTCTAAAATAATGAAAACCTAGTACGTTTACATTATTATTGATAGATATAAGATCGTTTGAGGATCAAATATTTTTTACATACCAAGGACTAATCTCAACCATTCATCTTCCCTCCATCTTTATTTGATCTAATGGATGAGATTAATCCCAACAATTTAAAAAACCTACTTTCATCCAATTTTTCAAATATTAATATCTTTCAAACCGTTAATCGTTAAGCGAAAAAAAATATACCGTTACGACGGACATTTAATTATCTTTCTATAGATATGCATTGTGATATACTTTCGACAAAAATTTTTTTTTCGTTTTTTTCACGTTTTTTTTCGTGGCCGAAAAAATCACATATGATATATCATATATGATATTACATATCATATATGATATGCAATATCATATATGATATATCATATATGATATGTAATATCATATATGATATATCACATATGATATTTTTCGGCCACGAAAAAAAACGTGAAAAAAACGAAAATTTTTTTTTTGTCAAAAGTATATCACAATGCATATCTATAGAAAGATAATTAAATGCTCATCGCGATGGTATAATTATTTTTGCTTAACGATTAACGGTTTAAGAGATAATTAAATTATAAAAAATGGGTGAAATATTAAATGCTTTTAATCTCAACCATTGATTTCTTTTTAGATAGATGGTGGAGATGAGTCCCTTGGTATGTGAGGAATGTTTGGTTTTTTAAATAACTCAACTCTTATCGATAAGTATTTATAAAGTACAAAATTGAGAATAGGAAAGCCCTAGTAAACTCTCACGAATCTCGGTTCATCTATATAACTGGATTTGGCCCTATTATACAGGTCTTACCTTGCTCTCTTTGCACTCGTGCAAAGCCGTATCCAAAATAATTTTGCGTTAACTTTTGCTTTTTTAGTGATTTCTGGCTCTGTCCAAAATATTTTCAGTGGTCGTGGTGTAAGAGAGGCCAGAGGGAGACTCGAGGTATATAAGAGATGAGCGAAGGTGATATGTCACATGTTTATTTTATTAGAGAGAAAAAATGTTATAGGTAGTTCAAAGAGTTCCAATATTATGGTTTCCATAGAGGTAGTAATAGGGTAAAAGTCAAAAAATGACAAATGTGCTTTTCTATTTGTGCTAATATGACATGCATGTTATAGAAAAGCTTTAATTCTGTATATACATCGCTACTATTCAAAATGTATTTATGCTCGCAGAATCTTCTTCAAGTTTAATTCTGTGCGTGTTATAATCTTCGTCCCGCCTATCATGCTTGACATCGTAGACTCTCGCATTGTTGATGATGGGTGTGTCACTGTATATTCCATTAATAGACAAGTCTTGCTTTTGTATCATCATCATTATTACGAATTTTTATCATCTGATGCAATGTATATACGTTTCATTGGTATTTTTACATGTTTTCCACACGGCAGTTGAATATTTCTAAAGGGTTGCCATTTCCACACGTCATCTAGACAAAATCATGTTTTCCATTTTGATATGATTTACAAATACCTAACATTTTTTACAGCAATACTTCATTTTTTTTTTTAATGAAATCAATCACATTTTATTGCATGTAATTATCGATATTAAAATTAGTGGCATGCAACTAAAAATGTACACCAAAACGACGCACATACAATAAAATTTTAGTCGATGCCTTTGATAAAATTTCGTTAAAAAGGCTTCATGTATCTTTTCTCTAGCGTGGAGCTTCACTAAAATCAATCACTATAGTAAAATTTCCCAAAAAATCTTTTATATAATAAAGGAATTACATCATTTCGGAGTTTTTTTGAGAGAACAATCTTATAGGAAAAAAAATTGGACCAATAAGAGAGCTCGATTTTGACACATAGGCGAAATCAAGCAATATGATTGGCCAATAAAAAGTCAAAATTGAATTGATTTTGGTCAAACTTTAATAAATTTGGTGGAGAATTTGGTTGAGAAGAAAAACACATAAAAATATAGGTGTCAAATTTATGAAAATAAAAACTTAAGAAAAGATGAGGTAATTAATAAAACTTTAGTGGTTGAATTTTAAATATATTATATGGAGTTAAGTGTAAAATTATAAATCTTCATATTTTTTGATAACTTTAGATAATAAACAAATAACCCCTTACACTTTACATCCCCCACACTTTATAATATGAACTTTGTTTACTATTACATGAGTATTAGTATTGGTTTGAGACTTCCATCCACTAAACTTACAAAATTTTATAAATGTTCGAATTAGTTTTAATATACGTTAAATACTTTTAAAATAAATATTAGTTTAAACTTTCATCTATTAAAATATCTTTTTACTATTACGTTAAATATAAATACGAACTCAAGTTATCTTATTTAAAAGTTTAATCTATACGTACACGGGTTTGAATATTAAATACAGTTAAATTATTATTAACGGTAATATAAATATCAAATGGTAAGTACGAGTTACTGTGATATGAAAATAAATATACACGATTGTACTTATAACGACTCAATACTCATGTAATTATTATTTAAAGTTTATATACGGATATCCGAAAAAACATTTTTAAAAAACTTTACGGAGAATATTTTAACTTCGTCAACTCTCATTATGTGCTACTAAACTCGCATATTTGTACAACATGATATCCATAGTTAAAGTTAAACAACAACATCAACCTCAACATTAACATCTATGTCAGCTAAATAAAGTTAAATCTTTCATTCAATAAAATTTTTACAAAAAATTAATTGACATTAATACATAATGAAAAACTAATGCATACTTATTAGTTGTACTTATATCACAATTTTCACGGGTAAATTCTTATATGTCTATATAGTAAACAAAAATTTTAAAATAAATTTGATTTATGTGTAAACCCACGTGATCAAAGAACCTTTAACCCAATAACGTTATAAGGAGACACGCTCAAGAATCCAATACAAGGTCGATGCCACGGTTATATTTACAATTTCTACTAATTATTTTTCTTACTATTGCACATGTTGATGCTTTAACTTTTTAAAATATACATAAGATTTTCTGTTTATAAAATATAATACTATATAAGTATTTTTTTTTGAAAAAACCCCGTGCGTGCACGGGTATTATTACTATTTATTACTATGCAACGTCATAAATACATAAACTTTTTATATGCATAAATCTATTTTCCACTACTACACAAACATCTCATCAGGTACGGTTTTTAAAGCTTTTTGTTACGGTTTTAAAACCATACCAAATACTAGCATACCAAAAAATAAAATGTGTTCTGATTATTTGGTGCGGTTTTATTTTTAACAGTACCAAATGTTTTCAATAAAAACCCCACCAAATATTTTCTTTTCTGGTACGGTTTCTTAATAAACCGCACCAAAAAGTTGTTTATTTATTTTCCAAAAGCTGTATCCAGACACTACCATAATAGTTTCCATAACAAAATTAACATTTTATATAAACATCAACCAATGCAACCATTTGAGTTAGACAAACTGTTATCATCGTTTAAACGTCATAATCACCAAAATATAAAAGTGTTATCCATTGCAATCATTAAACGTCATCATCATCAAAATATAAAACCTGGACTACTGAGGAGCCGTTTTATCTAAAGGAGTAAGTACAACACCCCTATAAAACTCATTCAGTGTTACAAAAGCCACTTGGTCGATCTCCAGTGGTCGTAAACGTCGTGTATCATACCAAGGCTATAAAAATAAATATAGATATATATTGGTCATATTTTTTTGCAAACAAACCAACAAAATTCAGTCCAAATTGCATATAACATGTTAGTTCAAGTAACCATATTGCATATAACATGTTAGTTCAACCCATTTAACACCCGTAGCTTCAATAGCAGCTATCCCGCTGCAATAGTAGCCTACCCGCTGCAACAGTAGCCGACCCGCTGCAATTCCAGCTAACCCGCTATAACATATTACTAGTAGCTACGACAATAAACTATAACAACTGTAACTACGACAATTGCAGGTTACTTGTAACAATTTAATATGGTTAAAAACTATAGGCTTGCCATGTTTTATATCATTATTGTAGAAACTAGAGGGTGGGGTTGAATAGTTTCACCGTTTTAATTTTGTTTTCAAAAGTTCCGTTTTCAAGTTTGTTTAAAGAAAAATATTTCTCAATTCAAATCTTATATGATATCAATACAATAATAAATAAACACAATAATAAACAAGTAAGTAAAGATAGAGAAGTAAACGATCAAACCAGGACACGGAGATTTATATTGGTTCGGCTACGAAGCTCACTCTTCGGCCTACTCCACTCCTCGAGCCTCACACTCGAGAGTTTCACAAACACTATATCAACACGCTCCCTTATGGCGGAACAAATCGTACACCAAAGCTTACACCAAGTTTAACGACACTAAGCGGAATGTCGAGTCCTAATCCTAGCTAGAACCAATCTACATACTAGCCCATGTGGCTACACAATTTGAACCAACACTTTGGTATGAATCAACACAACACACAATTCCGAGCTTGCACTCAAGTCGGATTACACACAAGAATTAAGATACAAAGAATGAAGGATGAGGAGAGATCCGTAACAATGGTTTGAGAGGTGAAGTACTTTTCTTCAACACTTCGTTTCTTGACGAATACGAGTGTTCTTCTCTTGCACTTAGANACATACTAGCCCATGTGGCTACACAATTTGAACCAACACTTTGGTATGAATCAACACAACACACAATTCCGAGCTTGCACTCAAGTCGGATTACACACAAGAATTAAGATACAAAGAATGAAGGATGAGGAGAGATCCGTAACAATGGTTTGAGAGGTGAAGTACTTTTCTTCAACACTTCGTTTCTTGACGAATACGAGTGTTCTTCTCTTGCACTTAGAGGAAGGATGGATGTGATCACTTGTAACAACTTACAACCCGTTAATGTGATCAAAGAAGAGTATTTAGAGTGAATATAGAAGACACAAAGTTTTAGTGCTCAAGAGTTGATTTTCTTGACATATGCTCCTATTTTTGTCTTGATGTGGTGAAAGTTTATCCGGTGAAAACTTATCTGATTTATAGGCGGGAAAACTAGCTGTTTGAAATTTTAAAATTCAAATTTATTTTCTTAATAAAACATTTCTTTAAAATTACAACAATACTTTTGTAAAAATGTTTTGTCACATAAAAATGTGAGGTTTAGAGAAAAATAATTTCTTTGATTACTTAACTAAGTTGATAAATTGTTTGTTCATACCTTAAGTGATGTTGTGGTTGAGACGTTGTTGAAATGAGTTTTCTCGATTAGAAACTTGTTAAACATAATTTTATGTAACGTGTATTTATATTTTGTGATCATTAAAACATGTAGAGACCGGAAAATCAAAACAAGAGTATACAGACGAAACACACAGAATATATAAGAGCAAGAAAGAAGAAAATATAGCAATCCCCGGACGGTCCCTTAAATGCTTGGACGGTACTTTCCATATTGTGGACCGCCAGGTAGTAAGGAACCGTCCCTAGAAGGTTAGACAGAAAGAAAAGATGAATCAGCTTGCATAAAGTTAAACATTCATAAGATGCGAGCAAAGTCATACATAAGGAAGACTATTACAACAAGATCCAAAATAACTAGTCCTAGTCTTAGTCTATTCTTCAAGGATAAGTCTGATTTTATTTAAGAGCATGCATATTGTCTAAGATTTGTGGAGAAAAAGTGGTGAATGGGTGTTGTTAGAAGGTGGTGGATAACCGGGTGATAGTAGAAGAGATGTGATGAAGTCAAGATCATTCTTGATTTTTTGAAAGAGATTGCAGTTGTGAATACAACAAACGCAATAGCCTCCATGGGCATCAACTTGATCAAGAATGGGATGAAGCATGGTTGGAGGATAAAGCTTTTGGGTGAGAATAATGTTGAGAAGGTTTAAGTCAAAAAGATTTGAGAATTCTTGAGCTTTGATGGAATGTAGAGAGTTGGGATTTGTCATTTGAGGTGGATATGGTGGTGGCAATGAATGATCTTGAGGAGTAAGGTTTAGGGACTCTTTGTGAATAGATGGAGACTCATTTTGAGGTTGAGAAGCAAAGAAAGAGAAATATGAGGAGGATGCTTCTTTGAAGGTTGGGTTGAAGTTTGGATTATGATTATTGGAAGTGGTGGAATTGTTCATGAAGTTGCCTAGGCTTTGTTTCTTCCTAAAAATGGGTTTGACTGACATTCTAGGTTTTCTAGGGGATGGCATTGTGAGAAAGGAAGAAGAAGAGGTTATGCCATGAGATTTGAGGAGGAAGATGAAGGTTTAAATAGGAGGAGGAAGTGCTATCTTAGGCAAAGCATGCATCTAATGTTTAACTAATTTAAATTATGATTAGGTAGTAAGGAAGTGTAGGTTAGAATAGCAAGTAGATAATTAGGAGTGCAGAATCAAGGAACCAAAAAGGAGGATCATGACATAAAAGACATGCTGGACAGTCCCGTATATATGGCGATGGTCCTTTAATGTTTGGGGACCGTCTAGAGATAAGGGACCGCCACCAATAAGATGGAAATTCCTTAGGAAGAAGGTGTTCCTAGTATGTGTCTACATGAAACATATGTAGAGGTGTGATTATCTTGACTCTAGACAAAAGAAAACCTAAGAGATAATCCAAAGTCTCTTTAGTTCAATTTTGCTCGTTTTTCCATGTCGAATTATATATTATTTACATGATCCGATCAGGGATTTTGAGTACATTATGCATGAGAAAATCGTTTTTGAATTGTATTAACAATACGAGAAAGATGATTTTCCTAAACGTGAGAAGATTTGAGAAATAATGAATTGGGGTTTTTCATGCACAAAAATGGATTTAGATTCGGTTTTAATCATGCATTGATTGTTTTCAAAAACAGGTAAGTTTTTAAATAAGGAATTCCCCAATTTTATTTTGTGCGCACAAGAATCCTAGACTCAGAAATAGAGAAGAGAAAGACTTACAAGACCTAAGAGGAAGAGATGTACTCCATCATTCCTAATCCTAGACGATGATAGAAGAAGGGTTCCCATTTAAGAGGTTTGGCGAGGATATCGGCAATGTTTTCTTTCGCTGCAACCTTTTTGATGGAGATATTTCCCTTTTGAACATTATCTTTAAGAAAATGGTGACGAATTTCTATGTACTTTGTGCGAGAGTGTTGCACGGGGTTCTTATTTAAGTCAATGGCTCCTTTATTGTCACACATGATTGGGATATCATCAAGTGTGATGCCATAGTCTACGAGAGATTGTTTCATCCATAGTGCTTGTTGACATGCCTTTCCATCGATTACATATTCGGCTTCGGTTGTGGAGATAGATACTACCGTTTGTTTCTTGGAGAACCAAGAAGTTAAACAACAACCCATAAAGGTAAAAATGCCACTAGTGCTTTTTCGATCCACATAATCTCCCACATGATCATAGTCGGCATATACTATAGTTTCTATGCCGATCCCCTTAGGATACCATAATCCTAAGTGCATAGTGCCTTTAATGTATCGGAAGATACACTTAACCTGCTTCAAGGTGAGAAGTTTTGGGATCTTCTTGGAAGTGAGCACACATGCAGATACTAAACATGATATCGGGCCTATTTGCCGTTAGGTATAATAAATTTCCTATCATACTTCTATACTTAGTGCTATCTACGGATTCACCCTCTTCTTCTTTGGTGAGCTTTGTGTCCGTAGCCATTGCAGTTTTCATAGGTTTAGCGTCTTCTAATCTAAATTTCTTAAGCATTTCTTTAATGTACTTAGATTGATTAAAGAATATTCCATCTTCTAATTGTTTTATTTGAAGTCTAAGGAAGAAGTTGAGTTCACCCATCATACTCATTTCAAACTCGTCATGCATGATTTTTGAGAAATCATCACACATGTCTTGACAAGTTGATCCGAATATAATGTCATCAACATATATTTGGACGATGATGATGTTTGAATCTTTCTTCTTAGTGAAAAGAGTGTTATCTACCATTCCTATTGAGTAATCATGTTTAAGAAAAAAAGCTTTTAACCTATTGTACCAAGCTTTAGGAGCTTGCTTAAGACCATACGAAGCTTTCTTAAGTTTGTAAACATGCTCGAGTTTCTCGAAGTCAATGAATCCTGGAGGTTGTGCTACATATACCTCCTCATTGATGAAAAACATTTTGGAATGCACTTTTCATATCCATTTCGAACAACTTAAAGTCTAACGCACACGCGTAGGCAAGTAATATCCTAATGGACTCTAATCTAGCTACAGGTGCATAAGTTTGTCTTAATCAATTCCCTCTTGTTGATTATAGCATTGTGCCACTAACCTTGCTTTATTCCTAGATACAACTCTATTTTCGTTTAACTTATTTCTAAATACCCACTTAGTTCCTATTGTGGTCACATACTTAGGTCTTGGTACTAACTCCCAAACATCATTAGACTTAAATTGATTTAGTTCCTCTTGCATTGCGAGGATCCAATTTTCATCTTCCAATGCTTCATTAACATTCTTAGGTTCTATGATTGAGACAAAGCAAAAGAAATTACTTTTGTCTTGAACTTGTGATCTAAGGGTTCTTTCGTTTAAGTTTCCTATAACATTATCTAATGGGTGATTTCTTGATTCCTTAATGTTGGTGGTTTCACTTATTTTCATAGTTTCCTTCTCATGATTGATGCCTAGGTTCTTCATGTTATCTACGATGGCTTTTCCTTCATCTAAAGCATCACCTACCAAAGGTGATGTTTTAGGTGGGGGAGGACTCTCATCGAAAGTCACGTTGAGTGATTCTTCGACGATCATTGTTTCCTTATTAAGAACTATATATGCTTTACTATTTTGTGAGTATCCTAGAAATACAGCTTCATAAGACTTTGGGTCAAACTTGGTGAGATAGTCTTTGGTATTTAAGATTTAGCATTTGCTACCAAACACTCTGAAGTAATCTAGAGTAGGTTTCCTACCTCTCAAGATTTCATATGGGGCTTTTCGTAGGATTGGCCTAACGAGGATTCTATTAAGTATGTATGTGGGAGTGTCTATGGCATTACACCAGAACTTTTGAGGAATGGATTGTTCGTTTAACATTGTTCTACTCCTTTCATGTAGTGTTCGATTTTTCCTTTCGACTACCCCATTTGATTGTGGAGTGTGTGGAGCTGAGAAATTATGAGTAATACCATTAGTGTCACAATAGGCTCTGAATTGCACTTCATTATCAAATTCTCTACCATGGTCTATCCTAATGGAAACTATGGAACAACCTAGTTGGTTTTGGATTTTCTTGCTAAAGGTTCTAAACTGCTCGAAGGCTTCAGTCTTGTTCTTAAGAAATCTAGTCCATGTATAGCTAGAGTAATCGTCTACTATTACCAAGGTGTAAAGATTTCCTCCGTAGATTCTTACGGCGGAAGGACCGAAAAGATCCATGTGAAGGAGTGATAAGGAAATATTTGTTACGCTTTTAGGGGGTCATTTAAGACCTAAATCGTGATATTATGATCAAATATTGCCTTAAATCGTTTCTTTTGTCATTTTAGGTACTTTGGACAAGAATTCTGGAAAATGTAGCATTTTTGACGTTTTTGGAGTGAAAAGTGAAAAAAATGACAAAGTTAAGAAACCATGATGGAATTTGTACCTGACGGCGTCAGACACCACAAGGTGACGCCGTCACTTGAAGACTCAAGAGATGGATTTTTACTTATACTAGACGCTCAAGTGAAGAATTGGTGAATTAACACCGGACGACGTCAGGTGTTAGAAGTTGTAGGCCGTCACGTGTAAAGCCAAAGAGAGACGACCCAGAGAAAAATATAAGGTGGCGACGTCAGAAGTGGATCTAGGTGATCCGAAAACCCTAAACACGGCGTTCTGACGGCGTCAGGACTTATAACCTGACGCCGTCAGCTTGTATTCTCTATATATAGTTTTGGATTTTTCATTCATTAGTGTGGAACTTTTGTGCAACAAACCCTAGCCGAATTTTACAGCTTTTGTAAGGGTTTCAAACCCTTCTTTCACCCATGTTTAATTGAAGATATGTGTACCTTTTAATCATTTAATATGTCTATGTGTTGTTTGATTATCTTTTATTCTTGTCTTTCTTTTAACATGCTAGCTTAGGTTTTTTTAGTGTTTGCTTAGATCTAATGAAACCTAGATATTAATTATTGATTGTTGATTTGTTTGATTGTATTGGGTGATTGATTTTGCGTTAGGCTTAAGAAAACTGGCCAACTTCCTATATGGTAATGTGCTTGAATGTCTTAAGAAACGTTTCTTGGTTGTGTACACCGGAGTTATTGGTTGTTTTTAATGCATAAGTGACTATTGGGGAGGCCATGATAAGATACTGGGTGTCGTCATAGGAAGATATAGAAGCTTATAGAGTTGGGGAAATTCGTACACACCCCCACGACTGGTATTAAGAAAAACAACCCTTCATCCAAACAATTATAACAAACTAATTAATTAATAAGAGATATCTACAGAGTAAGGAAATCTAAGTAAACACATTTTCTCATCATAAGAAGTTTCACCAATTTACTTTTCTTGTTTATTTTATTTTTATTGTTTAAGTAGTTATTTGGGTTAGTTGACTAGCAACTAATTCCGCCCACTCTTCCAATACCCGAGATTTTTTACTTTGCTTTCATAAAATATAAAAATACAAAAAGAATCATCCCTCACTTTTAGACCTAGTTCACGTAGCTTTCAATCCTAACGACACTATTCCCCTAGAGAACAATCAATCCCCCGGTACTTGCCACTCATTATACTACATCGGTCAGGTACACTGCCTGGTGGGGTTTGCAAGCTTCTCAAGATCCCTTGAGAAGTAAAACCTTTTGCAAGGTTGCAAAACCACGCATCAAGTTTTTGGCGCCGCTGCCGGGGAATAGTTATTGTTTAGATTGAATCTTAGTTTTATTTGGTCTACTCATTAGATTCCTATCTTGTGAGATTTTTATTTTCTTTTTATTAGGTTTTCTTTAGTCTATCTTTTTCTTTGTTTCTTTGTTCGTAACCATTACTATCCGCCATCGTGGAAGGTGGTAATAATACAACCGGTACTTACAGGTTTGAACTGAAATAAAACAGTTAGCAATAATACAACCGGTACTTAAAGGTTTGAACTAGAATTCATCAACAGCATATTGTGAAGACTGCTTCTAATTCGCGCCAAGGCCGTTCCTAATCGGATACCCCCTAAGGAGCTTACACGGGCACAACTAAGTACACCCACGATTAGGTGAGTCGCTGGAGATCACCCCACGACTGTAGACCGTTTGAAGCCATCATAAACACTAAGCGTAACCCACGAGGAATTACCGAAGTGACCTGCTGTCAGGGCTGTTTGATGTTGACCCTGGCAGGATTTCCGTTCAATCATTCGAGAAATACCTAAGTAAATCCCTCATGAACGTTCTAGGCAGATTGCTAAGATCTGCGAAGGACTCGATAATTTACAATTGGTGTCCATTGATGTAGAACAACCAATGTAAGATTACTAAGTGTACCTAAGAGATCTTTGATGTATCTCGTGGCTCTAGACTCAATTAGTGCAACTTATGGTTTCCTATGCGGAGATTGGGGCAGGGTCTCCTGTTTCAATATCAACCAACTCTAAATAGAAGGTCGATAGATTACAACGGTTCCCCGTGAGAATGAAACAAGTATCTTTTGAGAGATACCCGAGTGGCTAGAAGGTTAAGGTGCATGCGTCACTGGGTCCATGACGTCTTTTATCTTCAATACCGGTGTCGCCTTAGCAACAACCAGTAGCATATGAATTGAACCCGGTGTCTGCCCTAAGGTTGAATAATTTGGAGGGCTCATTTCTTTTCACCCTTTTCATAACGTTTCTTTTTAATTCTTCAACCCCTTCTTTCTCCGTTTCATTCATTTCTCCTTTTTCGAATCATACCTAAGGACTTCTAAATACTAACTATTGGTGATGTCCTTGGGTAGATCCCTCCGGTTTAGGCGGATCATAGGACGGTTATTCCTAACCTTAGTCACCTTATAACTCCATGACTATCCTAGTGATGCCTTTTGAAACCATTCATTTGAAAATCTCTCAAAGTGTTTGTGAAAAAAAACATTTTATAACACTTTGAGGGTTTTATTTTCTTATGAAATACTCCCCCTCCACATGTGCTTATGAATATTTTGCGGAAAATAACACATGCGGGAGAAGTTAGCACTTTAGAATTGATCCACTCTTAATAGACATGTACCCGAGGGACACGGTTACGTTGCTTAGTTAAAGGGATGCATTGTCAGTTTTTAGGTGACAACTAGCCCTAATAACTACCTTGAAGTTGTAAACATTCCATAAAGGAAGTTAGACCCGTCAAAGTAACGTCTAGAAAGAGTTTCTCGAAACGGTACAATCTACTCGGATAAATCCTTTCGAATACTAACGGTTTTTGTTTCGTCAATTCTTGGGTCAATTCTGAGTCGAGCTCGAGTGAGATACAACTTTGCCACATCATATTTTAATCATTTTCTTCTTCTCCCCCTCAAAAATAGCATATCAAATGTTGTTTTTGTAAACGATTTTGATTAAAATATGCTTTTTGAGTATTGTGGGGAGTTATCATCAAAGATTTGAGATTTTAAGAATGAAGGTTTTGGTACAAGTACTCCCCCTCAACTTGTGGATACTCATTGAGGTGAAATACTTGTCTTTTGAGTAGAATTGTGAAAATCTGAAAAGTTTGATAAATTCTACTCAAAAGTAAGAAGTCTTCGCTCCTTATCTTAGGATTGTAGCACTGATGCGTACCACAGGGTCCTTTCTTTACAAGGTGTGGGTTGTGCACTGTTATGTGTACACAAGCCTTAATGAATGAGAATGAATTTGAAATAATGAAAGGTTATACCAAAAGCTTATGTCTGAGATGAAGTCAAGGCATTGAAGTCGGTGAACTTTGCATTGGGCCTCTGAAATGTCAGGATCGGAAATGATGGACGAACCCCAATGTAACTTTCCAATCTCCGAATCTGCTCCCTCCGATTGAGCCTTTCTTCGATGGCATGGATGAAGTTCTTTACCATTCTTCGAGTGCTAGAATTCCAACGAGTATGCTTTCCTTCTTTCACCTTATTCAGATCGTCCGTCAATCTCTCCACTAAACCATCACAAACTCTTTGCAAGGTAACATCACAGAACTTATGAAGCTCGTCGAACCGCATGAACCGTA